>QANZ01019661.1:150406-163952 GCA_003254925.1 Chamaecrista fasciculata
AGAGAGATGCATGAGGATGATCATCACATTAAATTCCCCCAGTTTCTGCAATGAAACCTCGTTTACTTCACTTTATCTTCCCTTTTGACTTTATCAGGCCATACAGTGGGTTGCTTATTTTACACACCATTGTAATTTGAGTATTTGATGAATTCATCATAGTGAATAGTTCATATATATAATACAATACATTCGGACACTGTATTTATAATCAAATTATTTGGAAAAAATATCAAAATAAATATGTTTAAAATTTTTCTAATATTACATAATTAGATATTTCAAATATATATCACCAAGTATATATGTAGATAAACTGATTGAGAGTTGATTAACTTAACTAATGATTTCGAATATGAGATTTCAAAATACAATTGTGTTAAATAATTAGAAAAAAAAAATTAGTCAATAAAACTTGATCCAAGTGTATATATATATAGAGAACTGAAATAATTTTGTAATTAATATACCGACAAATTTTTAAATATCTGCAAGCACTCGATCAGCTTTTTTTTCATTTTAATTTGTTTTACTTTTATACCTATGTTGGGTCAAAGTTAGTCTCCACCTTTCATGCCTTGGCTAAAGGAGAGGTGGTCTTTTCTTGTCTGGGGTTGGGTGCTTTTTGGGTATGGGGTCCTATATTTTCTTTCTTGTTCATATCTCTAGTATGATTGTTTTACTTTAAATTATTGTCATTTCTTAAATTTTGAAAGTGGTATAGAGATAGATGATGCATTATTTTGCATGAAGACCGACTTTACCGAGTCTTATGTCGGTCATATAGAACACCAACACATAGAAAAAGGGCTGAAGGAACCATGCACATTTCTCTTTGAGCCTAGTGACTGAAATCATGTTGATGAGGTGGTAATTGAATAGGATACACAGATTAAAGCCAGGGAAAAAACAATAGTTGTAGCACATTTAAGTTACAATGATTCAATAAAACAGGGGAAATATAGAAGATATTGAAGTTGTTCTCTTCTCTCTCTCTCTCTTAAGATATTGAGGTTCTAGTTCTATATATTGAATTACTTCATTGAGGTTAGCCAACAAATATTGAACTACAAAATTATGTGGAAAAGGATAATAATATTCTGTGTTGTACAAATATTCTTAATTTCTTACTATTATCTCATCTCAACTAAAATAAATTTCTTTTGTTACTTTGACTTCCTTCNGGTTCATATATGCATAGTTCAAATTTATTACTTTGACTTCCTTCATTTATACCTGGCACAAACAAAAGATAATATGTCTTGTTTTGAATCCTTCACCTAGTGTTTCTTCTCATGACCTTTCTTTTGACTTTTTTAATGAGTTTTAATTCGATATAATAATTATTTTAAAGAACTTGACTCCAATTATTAGATTCAATGTTGTCAAAACTGAACCAGACAAAGATTCGGACTAGTGTTCGGTTCACGGTCTGATTGGTCGAATCGGTCGAACCATTGGTCGAACCGGATGATGCAATAAATAATTATTATTAATATATTAAATATAAATCCTCTATAATGATACAAATAATTATTTTTAATATAATTAGTAATTTATTTTATTCTAAATATTAAAAGAAAAAATGAAAAAGAAGGATAAAAGATGAATGAGGGCCTCCACTTTGCCTTCTTATAATTTTTAATCACTTTTTTTAATTTAAAAAAAAATTTGGGTGAACCACCGNAAGATGAAGAGAGTGTTGGGTTTCATCGTTTAATGTTCAAAATATGAAGCTAATATGTAGTTCAAGCTTCAGCAAAAGCACAGGTACCTAATATGCAACTTTTGAAACCACAAGTACTACTTTTTCCGTAAAAAATTTAACGGAAAATTACACAAATACTGCTTCTGTTTAACGGCGAAACACACAGGTACCTAATGTGCAACTTTTGAAACCACACGTCATAAAAGTGAGATTAGGCCAAACCACAGGTACCTTTCCTGTATTTTACCCTTTTTTTTATTAAGATGTTTGTGAGGGACATAGGTAAAAAGTTGTCAAGCTCTCATACCATAATCTGATTCGTACCATCATCTTCTTAATCAAGATTGTCAAATTCAAGACTTCAAACAAATTTGAGGAGAAAATTTTAACTTGACATAGCTTAAATTCATTATTATCATAAGATATGTTTGGATTGAGAATTAAAGAGAAAAATAAAAAGATAGGAGAGAGAGGAGTGAAGAGTCATTTTTCTTTGTTTAGAAAGTTACAAATTAGAAGAAAAGATGTTGAGGGATTAGTTTTTAACCCCTCATTCTTCTTCTTTTTTGATAAATTCTAAATATCTTAAGTTGGAGTATTTTGGAGGAGGTGAAGGAGTTTGGGATTCCAACTATCCAAACAAGCCCTATCTATTCCATACATAACCAGTAACTATACATCAAATAATATAAAATTGAACAAAAATATCATCCAAATATACACCAAAAATTCCATAATATTATAAAAATTGAATAACATAACTACAAAACTTGGGATTTGTTTGGCAATTAGGAGGGGAAAAGAAGATTAAATTTCTAAAACCCTTTCTCTTGTTTGGATCCTTCAAAATATTCTAATGTGGAGTTTTTTTGAATTTGTGAAGGGAAGAGGATAATCTCCTCTTCCAATTTTCAATTTTTCAAACAAATCTCAATTCTCTCCCCCCTTCCTTTTATTTTCTTCATTAATCTCTAATCCAAACATACGAGCGAAGAGGAGAGGATTGGCATATTCTTTTCTTGTTTGAGAAACTTTAAAATGCCCTCAACCTCATCTATTCCTTACAAATTTCATATACCCCAAATAAGAGTATTTTTGAGAAGCCAACAATGTGAGAACAAGGGGAGGACATGTGGAAGATTAACCTTCCCTTCCCCTCCCTTCCCTTGAGTTTGTTTGGCAATTAGGAAGAATGGGAGGGGGAGATTGAATGGGAAGAAAAGGTTAACTTTTAATATCACATTCCCTTGTTTGGGTGTTGATATCTCATCTAAAATACTTCAATTTGAAGTATCTTAAATTTATGAAGGGAGATGATGGAAGATTAAATATTAATCCTCCATTGTCTTCTCCTTCATTTCTCTACTTCCCAAACAAAGGTAAGAGGTCTCAACTCTCTCCCACTTCCTCTCCTTCTCCTTAATCCCCAATTATGTTTGGCAACTAAAAGAGGGAAGGAGGAGAAGAGAAAAGAGGAAAATGGAAAGTTAACATTTCACATGTCTTACCCTTATTTGAATGAATGTTAGTGGCTCATCCAACGTATTTGGAATTAATAAAGAAGGGAGGAGAGTGAGGGATTAAAAGTTAATCCCTCATTATCTTTCCCCTCAATTAACAATTCTCCAAATAAGGGATGTTTCAATCCTCTTTTCTTTAATTCCCAATCCGAACATATTAATGAACAAAGAAAGTATTTCTTCAATAGGAAGACTTGTTGGAGAAGAGAAAAGATAGAAAAGAAAATGAGAACTTGAAAGTTGAAGAAAATATTAGAGCTACTACGATGAACTCACTCACTAGCTAATAAACTTGTGAGTTTACAAGTTTATCTTAAATCAATACGTTTTTATAAAATCCGAGTTTGACAACAAATTAACATGAATTAGCTATGTATAAACAGGGAGTGGATCATCTCCCTTTAACTCTCTCTCCCTTTCTCTCCCTTTCATTCAATATCCACCATTTAACTCATCCAATAGATAACACAAGTCTCCCCCAAATTAAATGCAATCTAGACTTTCCAATTTTTTCAACTCTTCGGAACAACAGATGTGTTGGCCAATTAAATTATTGGAAGAAATTAATCAAAAGATAAAAATTACCAAAGTGTAAAATATTGAGGGCAAAATTGATAACAAAAAAACATTGAGCATGAAATTGAGAGTTGATTCAAAGTTTGGGGGCGAAAATGGTGTTTTTGCCTAAAATATTCAATCAAATACTCATTTGGTCCTAAAATTCTATTTTGGTCCTCAAACTTTCACATTTGTTTTGTTTTGGTCACCAAAAATGTGATTTCACATGTTTTTTTACTTTATGCCGTTATTTCTAACATGAGTAGTTAAATTGAATCATTTCTCTCTCATATGTGTCATAATAAGTGAGTTGGCAAAGAGAGTGAAAATTTTCATTCTTATACACAAATTCAAGATAAATATATAGTTAATTTTTATCTTGAATTTGTGATTTAAAATAATGAATTTTTTTTTCTTTTTGACAATTCACTTATCATGATACATATAAAAGATAGGGTAAATTACACTTTGGTACCCTGTAGTTTGATCCTATTTCACTTTGGTACCCTATGGTTTGAAACTTGACACTTTGGTACCTTGTGATATTCTCTATTAACACTTTGGTACCCTTTGGAGCTATTTTGTAATTTTAACCATAACAAATTTTGCAAAAATTATATATTGACCCCAAAATATTTTTAAAGTTTTCATTTTAGTCCCTAGATAATATGCATCTAGGGACCTATTTGTTATTTTTTGAAAATTTTTGGGGTCAATATGTAATTTTTGCAAAATTTGTTATAGTTAAAATTACAAAATAACTCCAAATGGTACCAAAGTGTTAATAGAGAATACCACAGGGTACCAAAGTGAAATAGGATCAAACCACAGGGTACCAAAGTATAATTTACTCTAAAAGATAAATGATCCATTTCAAATGTTTAAGTTATAAATAACGATAGAGACCCGACAAAATCATGTTTTGAGAACTAAAACGAAACAAATATAAAAGTTCAAAGATCAAAATGAATTAAAAAACAGTTTTAGAATCAAAATGAAATTTATCTATAGTTTGAGGACTAAAATGATATTTTAACCTAAAGTATTCCTATATTTTGTACCCATAAGCTGTTATGCTGTTATGCAAATATTGTTGGAACATGTCACGAGGTGCCGCTTTTTCTGACCCTCTTGTCAAAACAGATTTGGAGAGTGGTAAGTAAACTTGAATCTTTGTCTTCACAGTGGGTGCTGCATAAATATGTTAAGAAAGATTCAGATTTGGAATTCAAGAAGTCTACACTGGAGTCAGTCTGTTGGAAGAGTATGCGGCGGAATGACAACTTGATCAGAGATCACTTGAGATGGCAGGTGGGCAATGGTCATAACATTGATATAGCTAGCAGATTTTGGACTCGTCCTGCAAATGTTGACAGAGGCAGGATACGAGTAGCTGATTTGCTTAATGAAAGAGGAGATGCTTGGGATAGATCCAGAGTTCTAAATGTATACAGTGATGCAGAAGCTCGATCAGTATTTTCTACCTTCATCCCTGCTGCTATTAATGAGGATAGGTTGGNTTTTTCCTTTGTACATATTATGACAGAAAATCTTAAAACTAACCACCTAAAAATTGTAGGCTTTCTTCCCAAAAGAAAAAAAGGGACTACTTTAAATTTCTATTTTATAAATCAATAAACAGAAAATACACAGCCTCAAAATTGGATATCTAGAAACATATTCTCTCTGTGATTCCTATCTTTCCTCTCTCTCTTGTTCTTGTTTTCTTTTTCCTTCTTTTTTTTCTTTATTTTTGGTATAAAGATTAAGTGAACAGACTATTATTGTATGCTGGGAAGATGGCACACATACCCCAATCTTCGATGTGAGGCAAGAGCATTTTGCAAAGCAACGTTGGCGCTAGCACCTTCCCGGTACAAGGAATCATAGAACTGACACAAAAATTGTGACAGTTCTTCCTCATCATCATCCCAAAAACACAAATTACGATCCAAGGTTTTCTCGGCATCCATGTCTTCCCAATCACTTACTGGACTGGTAGGTTCTGCCTCATCTTCTGCTTCATCCTCTCCAATCTCAAACTTTCCATTTTCCAATACATTCAACTCAGACCACGAACCATCAAACGATGTCAACTGAGACTCCGTGGGTTCACTCGAGGGACATATAACAGCTTTGGCACCATTGTCTAGAAAGGCCTTAATGAGAGCTGGCGTGGGACCACAAGTCCCCGAGCAGACTATGATCCTGTCTCTCCAAGCTCCAACCTAGGTTAATCAAGAACATCAATAAAAAGAATGAACAGGAATGAGATCAAATTTTACATGCATAGGACACAGGATGTAAGATTCAAACAACTTGCTAAAAATACAGATACTAAGATAGATATGAGACTTGGCATGTTATATAAAAATGGATGTACTATTTTGGAGCAATTTGAGGTGTCATGTCATATGTTATACAAGTGTTAGACCCAACACAACTTTATTTTTTATTTTTTTTGTATAAACCAACGGTATCCACCGTCGGGAACAGTGACTAATCCCTCTGCTGCGGGTCCTCCACTTAAGGGTAAACGGCTGGCCACAGAACACAGGGGAAATTGTAGTATACAAAATCTTCTCTGGTTTTTATGAACACCACAGGGGAAAGCATAGTTCTTAATGACATTGAAAACCTCCAAACTGAATGGAAGTATTGTTATTGCTTTTTTCAATTGAAGGATCATTTTTCTCTTAATTAGATATACAACATCAATATTTCCCCCTAAACCTGTAAAGCTTTGCAAAGAAAAAAGAATTCAATTCATAAATACCATCCCCCATATCTACACCAAGATAGGGCATCATTGTAGGCAAGCAAGTCAAATAATCCCTCAAGAAAGAATGAAGTCAGCAAAGAAAACTCAAGCCATAAATTAGTGAGCCTGGAACAATAATCTTAGGAGGACATTCTTCCAATACTTTTGACATACATACAAGAAGTCACTCCCAAGTAATTTATATATTATACCTCATTTGAAATTTTCATATCATCAGACCAGATAATGGAACTAAAAACTGGATAAACAAAAGAAATATGAATAATTGTTTTAGAAAAGCTCCATAATATTTACAAATATATGGAAGTTATATGAATCACATGGGAGCAAAGCATATACCATAAATCGAACATCATCAGGTGTTATGTGCATAGATGGTACTGTCCTCCGAAACATATATGACCCGATTTCTTCATCATCTTCCATAACCTTAAAAAGAAAATAAAATGAGTCAACTTCACATTAGTGTAGAAATTTGATTAGAAAAAGGTTGGAAAGCTTAAGGGAATTGAGGCATACTATGGTTTGACGACCTAGATAACGGTGGAATATGCCTCCAATTTGGAAGTGAGGTTTGAAAGCAACTAGATCAGAAACAGTAGAGATATCAGCAAGTAGAGATGCACCCTTTCTGCGATGGCTCCTCATTGTTGACAATAAACTGTATTTAACACTATGGAGAAATTTCTCGGCAAGCTCTCCAGGTTCAGCCACCACAAATACATCATTGTGCCAACTAAATAAATAGCCAACAATGTCATGCCTCCATCCATATACAGAATAAGAACAGGGGCCAATAAAAATAAATCAAGAATATATAGGAGCACTACCTTGTAATCAAGCCTTCTAAGTCATTCTGAAGAGCTAAATGTATAACACCCACTTGTGGTGAGTTCTGCAATTTCTCATGCAGCGTTCTGACCGGTAGAGAGAGCTGTCTTATTCCTCGAGGAGACATTGGAGGTGAAGAAAGTGTCTTTCCCAGTTGACCATCTAACGATAAAGGTGGGACTAGATCAATTCGTCCAATCCTCTGACCAATATCAGGACTATATAAATGTGGACTTGATGGAAAGCTTCCGGTAAACAGAGGTGATGCAAATGGTGTTTGCGATGTTGGCCCTTGGGTCATCTTCGAATTCCCAGACAAACCCTGCATAAGGGATAATCGTATCGCATTCCTAGCACAAAATGATTCAAGTGCCCGGGCATGGTGCATCACTCTTCCAGAATCTGGACTTTGTGAAGCTTCAACAAGTAGTACATTTCGTCTCCACCCTAAAGTAGGGCCATTAGCACCTGTAAAGGAGAAAAGAAAAGATCTCAAGTTTTAAAGACAGCCCACCAGAAGTAAAACATCACAAGCAAATAAACAACTTATTAACAGAAATACCCTCATTTGAATCTGTTGTCTTCAAATTAGATCTTAGATTTGCTGACCACTTCTCTTCATGCTGGAAAGGCAAAAGCAATCTCTCACAGACATTTTCAAATTCCTGATGATTCTTTTGAACATATTCGTCAACTGCAGCTTCCAGCTTCTGCCAAACAGTTGGGTCTGTCTCATCTAGTTCCATATCACAACGCTCATCAACTGCAAGGCAAACCACAGAGAACACTAGTTAAGAATTGAAGTCCTTTCCAAGAATAGCTAGCTACTCTTTAATCATAATTCCCTACAGAATAAGGAAAAGAAAAGAAGTTGAAATTTGAAACAGAAAATTGTTTAAACAGTATTCAATTAGAATTATTACATAAAAAAGAAAGTCTTTTCATTCTGACACTCTTAAACTCCCATTATACCTGGATTAAAACGAAAATACTGTATCTGTGGAACCATAGGTAGCAATGCGCTTAAGGCTTCCTCTACCCTATCAACAGAGCACGCACTCTCAATCAGCACCTGCCCTGTATCTAGATACCGCCAACCACCTTTTCGCAACTACAACAGTATATAAATGTATAATATTAAATTGTAGAGCAATTTAAGAGCCTCCTTAGCCAACAACACATCCTGAAATCAAATTACTGGTTCACTTATAATTAATTTCACATATTGACAAAACTATAGAAGGAGGTATGGTGCAAAATGTTAGAGACCTTTGATTTTTTCTCCAAAAACAAAATAGATGGTGACTGCTTTCAGGATGATTATGTCCAAATGAAAAAAGAAAAAGAAAATCTTAATTTGAAATTCCTTTGCAGAATTTACACAGAGGAAAAATTACCTTTGTTCGAATAGAACCACACCCTATTGATACTAAACAGTCAATTTGTGTGTCAGGCCACAGAAGTTGTGCTTCTCTTATGGCAAAAATTGTGGGATTGTTTGCCACTATTGCACCATCTTGCCAGCGGTGGACATCTTAAGAATATAGCAGGATGGAAAGACATACACAAAAAAATGTCAGAGAAAGAAAACAAATTAAAACTGAAATACAAGACTCTCAATGGCAACAACTGCAGAGCAAAAATCAGTACCATCCGAGAAATCGTCAAGATAATAAGGAGCAGCAGAGGAGGCTCTGATAGCCTGCCACACTTGGTGCTTACAACTTCCAATAAAAGCACTGCGCTTGTAGCCTAATTGAGCACATGTTGTAGGTGATCCTATTACACTGATCCCTGAACTTTCTGCAGTTGCAATAGGCACCTCTGGCGTCCCAGCAGGGTACTGCTTTTAATAAGGCAAATCAGAGTGAGAGAGAATATGGTTGCCAAAAAAAAAATACAATAACAACAATAAAGAAGACTTCACAAGTTACAATCATTATTCTTTTATTTTGGGGGGCTCCAAGGAGATTTTGAATTCACTCAACATTATACATATATATACCAAGAAGAAACTAGGTCTCACACCTGATAGTTGCGGAATATGAAAGGCTGTGCTGGCATCACGCTCACCAATGTAGAGACAACAAAGACTTTAGGAACATTTTTAACAGCAGAATCTATCATTAAATCCCCATCCTCATCAGCACACATTTCCTTTAACAGCCTCTCAAACTGATCTGCACTGTGCTGCAAGACAATAAGTCATAATATTTCCTTTTAGGACATAGAATTACATAGGTATAGGTATAGGTATAGCTGTAGAATAGCTACTAGATTACTAGTAGAAGTAGTAGTAGTTATCTATCTAAAAAGAATAATGGGTATTGTAAAGTATCTCATTTCCTCTCAGAGTTCCTACTACAAGCTTCTGAGGAAAGTAGGAAGAAAAGTAACATTTGTAGGAACAGACCTTTTGAAATAGAACAACATAAAAGAAAAAGGTTCATACTTTTGATCCATGAACTACAACTCTAAAACTTTGTGATGAAGTCTTATAAAGTTGATCTAACTTCTCTCTCCAAGTTGCAGCTTCATTATCCTTGGGCACGGGTTCAGCAAAAACAAGCTTCCCTGATCCAAAAATCCAGATATTATCAACATTTTCCAGGAAAATAAGCAGTTTGCCAAAATTAAAAATAAAACAAAATACTATAGTAAATGCAATCCCTAGGAAGCACTGTTACCTAGATTTTTGTATATATCTTCACATTCTTCCAAAGTCATTAACTTGATTCCAAGGGCAACAGCTAGCATTCCACCCGTTGACGTGCCACATATTAAATCAAACAGCTCATGTATTCGCTTTCCAGTTCCTTTTTCAATCTCCTTTAGAATTTGTACAGTTGCTAGACCTTTCATTCCCCCTCCATCCATTGAGAGTATTCGAAGTCCTTGCTTAGCCACTTGTCTCCCTTTTATTGCACGGCGAAGGTTTTCATTTTCTCCTGCAAAATCACAGAATAAAGAAACTTGTTCAGTAATCAAGGTTTTTTTTCTTAGCCAAAATGTTCATTAATCAGGTTAAAGTTAACATATGATGATGATGATGATGATGATGATGATAATAACTAACAGCAAATAATTGAAGCAGAAAATAGAGAAAAGATAATTCATATCCAGAAACCGACCAAGAATTGCCAAAGCACGAGCTGCAGCTTTATTCACACGTGGATCAGATGCAACGGTCAAACGTAAGAGAAGTTCTCGCAAACTTTCAGAAGTAACAAGAATGCGACGATTCTCCAGGCAGAAGGCCAAATTCCCAACAGCCAATAGAGCTAGTCTTTGCACCTATAAATTATAGAAAGAGAATCCTCAAATATAGGCCCATGCAACACAAAGAAAGCAATCAAATCAAATAAACTACATAAAAAGAAGACAAACCAACTTGCCTCTGGATCTGTCTGGGCACACAACAATTTTAATGATTTCAGTACATCTTTGGTTAACATCTTCTCAGCCACAGCATCAGATGTAAAGGCCAACTTCACCACAACTTGCAATACAGACATGACCTCTTCCCGACCCGTAGATTTGAGAACTGACTCTATAGGTTGCATGACATCAGCTTTTATCAGTTGCAGTGCAACAGAAATATCTGAGGCAAGAGCAGAAAGAGCAGAGCAAGCTTGCTCAACCACATGCCGGTTGTCACTACTTATCATACTTATAAGCTGCCGCACTGCATTCTCATCTTTACCAACAACCACTCTATTTCCTTCGTCTTGCATTATCTTTGCAAGTGCAGAGGCAAGTAAAGGATGATGACAGGATGAAAAGCGGAATATAAGAGAGAAGAAGGCACTTAGCTTATGCCTAGATGCGAAATAAGAATTATTTTCCATCTGCCATTACCAGAAAAAATAAATTTCACTGATTTAATGGGCCCAAAGCAAACGCCAATTCATACTCATGTTATTTTGTTATACACTACCTCTATTTGCACATTCACTGATCTTAAGTTTTCATCTGCCACAATCTTAATATTTGCAAGAGAAAGATGGCGAAGTTTGTGAAGGGGTAAAATTTCAGGAAGAAACTCCAGAGGATTTCCAAATAGCCTAAGGACTTCTAGTTCAGCCATAGCCCTGCCATAAATATGGATAGCATTAAGAACAAAAGAATACATGGAGTCCAAACTACTCAATACAAGTTTTCCTAATAGAATCACCTGAAGTCAAGAAGAGGGCGAACAAGCCTGTTATGTTCCAATGACAATTCCACCAACTGAACGCACTGTCTCAATTCCACTGCTACAAATACTTCAAAAATCAGATAACTAGGAACATTTACAAAAGCCATAAATCTTATGATCCTAGTTACTCTAAGTTTGACTTGTTTGCCCGTTTATACCCAATGCATTAATTGAAAGACATAATTACTACAATGCCTTCAGGGAAGATATGAGTTACCATCATTCTTACAAGGCAATAATAATTCAGACATGAAAATCTCACCAGGCACTGACACGAGCATGTTGTTGTCAACTCTGAGAACTTTCAATCTTCTCAGATCACCAAGCTCAGGTGGCAAATATGTTAACTTGTTGTTATCAAGATAAAGTTTCTCAAGTTGTGGCAATTGAGTAAGCTCAACTGGAAATGCCTGTAATAAATAATAAATTTAGAAAGATAACACAACTCAATTCCAACTAAAATAGAAATCAGCTTGCTCCATGAGAATTTGACCGGAATGGAAACCCACATTGCTACTACCCCATAGATGTTAGAAAAGAAAACAAAACCACTAACTTGTTCCTTCAGCTTTAGAAATTATACTTCATACCACATCAACAATCAGCAGAGTCATAATACTCAATTATCAGAAGCTGTAACCCCATAACGCAAATATACAGATCAAGGATGTCCCCAAACACAAAAACATAAGAACTCAAAAACTTTCGTTAAGCTCATAAAACTCACCGACAAGTTGCAGCCACAAATACTGAGCACAACAACACTCTTCCAATGGTCACCGCAACCTGTAAACCCCTCTCCAACCGTGGGCATTGAGGGAGACAAATTGGACCGTATCAAGCGAGTCAAAACCCCAGTTCCATCGCTCTGTTGTCCAGAGCCAGCAGCCTTGGTCATCATGACAGCCTTCAGAGGCTCCCGTCTCTTAACCACCTTCATATCCAAAGCCACATTCTCATCATCGTCCTCAGGCTTCAATTCAACCACAACAGAATCCTGCGGCATCGGCAGAGCCACCATGAGCTGCGATTGAAGCTTCAAAGCCACCTGATCGTCTTCCTCCGATGCAGACCAATCCAAGTCGATACGAAACCCAACTTCCTGCTCCTGCGGGAGTATTGAAGAAGAGGAAGAATTTGAGGACGACGACGACGATGAACGGGATAAGGTCGGCGAGCGACCAATAACTTCCACAGGTTCATCGGGGCCATAGTTTAGCGTGAGGCGGAAGATCTCCGAGGGCCTCTTCCAGCCCAATCCCCAAGACATTGTGATCAAAAGGATCACCAACGAGACGATTGAGAGGTTGGGAATTGACCTGGAAGTAGCATTCGGATTCTACGAGGATCCGATCATCGCACGCAGACGAGTGAGATTGAAAAAAATTGAAGGATGATGAAAAATTTTGAGGAATGCGAATTAGGGTTCAGAGATTTAAGACGAAGGATTCAATGGTGAATCAAAGAGAAATATGTAGAAAATTTTGAAGACGAAGAAGAACTAGGAAAGATAGAGACTGAGAAACTGAAACAACCGTAGTTGTTTGATTTCCCATTTTGTTCAAACTTCTTTTTCTTTTTTCTTATTTTCCTTCTAGATGGAGTTGGTAAAATGTGCTGAGCAAGTGTGATTAGGATTTCGGCCTAAAATTCTATTTTAGAATTTTTACAGACAGATTTTTTTTGAAAAAAGAATTGTTACTTGTGTCATACACTCATATATCCATTTTTAATTTGGTTTCTTGTTGATATATCTGTTATCAATTTGGAGTAAGATAATAAATGATATGGATATCTAATTATAATTCTAATAAAAAAATCTAATTATAATTAGAAATTATTAAACATCAAATAAACTACTTTCTTAACTAAAAACTCCTTCTTTTTTGTAAGAACTAAAAACTCTAATTCCATACAAATGAGTTGTTTTTTTCAATTTAATTATCACT
>QANZ01019661.1:174171-188156 GCA_003254925.1 Chamaecrista fasciculata
GACTACACTAAGAGCAAAGATTTTGCTCCAACTTCATTACACCACTATTACTGTCAGGTATCATGATACTTTCATTTTCGAATTTTTTAACGGATATATAAAATCCTTTGTGGCCCTTGGCTCAATTTCATGTGGATTGGACTTGTTTGAATAATAATGCGCACCGAATGCTTGGTTTCACTACTATTTTTCAAAAGGCAAGGCATAACTAAACAATATTGTTTTACTCTTTCTCGTATATGCTAACAAGCACTGTCTTGGTGTTAATATTATGTGATGACTCATCAGCTTCTTTATTTAAGAATTCAGGCACTTCTCAGCACTTGGAAATCCTTACACCGATGTCACCGTAAGTGTGGGCGTTGTCGTAATCATAAGCGCCACAGTGCGCGAGGCGTCGCTACGGATATGGACGCCACCGTAAAAATGACTGAGCATATAAATGACTGATAATTTTTGCGTTTCGAACTTTACAGGAATTCAATAGGGTGGAACAAACGTCTGGATTCTTTCTTTCAACCAATAATAAAGTTAACGCTGCTCGAGGGGACGCCCTCGGAACAGCAGCGAAAAGGCCCTCGAAGGAGCCTTGTGAGTATGGCACTCACTACCATGCGGACCGACCCTCCCTTGGATGACTAGTCAAAACTTAGCGTATGATACGCAAAACGCTCGAAGCGTGCCCATCGCGAGGCAGCACCTTAGTGTGCAAATAAACATAACGATCGAATCGTAAGAATGCTCGAGGAAGCACTAATAAATAATATGGTAAAAAGTTTTGCTGCAAGCATTAATTATTATTCTCAATTTTGTTGTTGGATTCATTAAACTAACAGTTTATGCTTAAGTTATACTAGACAGATGTCTAGCCAAAATCGGCGACAAAGCCTCAGATAAATTATGGACATGGAAAGCTAATGATCCAAACAACATACACATTCACAGCAAGGAAAACAGAAGTCACGCCGATCCAGGCGCCTGACACACACCGAGCCTAATTAGGTAAAGATCTACAATCACAAGGCAGAACAAGGCGCTGACGCCATCTCCAGTACAAGGCCGCCAAGCGGCAAGGGCCCCGACGCCCAACAAGTCCATGACCAAAGCCCAATGAGGCTAAAATCGCTCAAAAGGGACGCCCTTAGCGATTCTAGGACGCCCTGACGTCCAGTGGGTATGGCGCCCACACCCCAAGCGGATCGATCCTCCCTTGGTTTTAGGACGCCCTGACGTCCAGTGAGTATGACACTCACACTCCAAGCAGACCCTTAGGAGGCTAGCCACAAAAACATGCGCATGTATCAAACATCAACTTTGGGTCCCAGCACCCTCGTGGAAGGCATGGCGTCCTTACCCGCGACTACGGGCCATCGCCCTCACAATTAAGTCCCAGCGACTTCATGGAAAGCATGGCAACCTAACACAAAGACCGCCAAGGTCTTCAGGAGAATCAAATGGAAACTATGTCTCAAACCTCCCCAGTGAGCGCGCCAAAATCATGGACGCCGTAAGCCATGAGGCTATGAACATGAAAATACTCAGAACGGAACGAGGACGCCAATGGCGCCATCAGGAAATTATGAGCGAACGACCACGTCGTTAAGCGGGACTCCCCTCGTGGGGACACAATCTCACTTCTTTCGAAGGGGCTAGTGGTAATAGCCCAAATATCTGACTATGTCCAAATGGCAAAGTTCAGGCCGAATGCATAATCGGACCAGGAAGCCTTTAGGCAGGCAAGAACGCCCAAATGGCACGACGCCGCTAAGGAGATCAAAGCGCATGAGCGCCCAAGCAACAAAGATGCACAGGCAATGCAAAGCACATCTTGAATCAATCCTGATCAGGATAAACGCCCAAGCACCAGAAATGGAAGGACAAAGCGCCTCAAAACAAACCAACGAAAAAACGTTGTATCTGTCATCCACTCGTGGGGACACATCTCATGGGGACAGAACTCCACTTCTTTTGTTGGGACTAGTGATAATAGGCCCAATAATTAGGAGGCCCAATTGGCAGAAGATGCCCTTGGCCCAATGATTCACCTCCCATATCACTCAAAATATCTCTTCTACAATCAAGGAAGTTGGTTTGTTGGGGACTCTCCTCAATAAGCCTATAAATACAAAGTGGTAACCCTATGAAAGGTACGTAACTCATTACTCACACGTTACTCATGCTATCTCATACTCTTACTAACTTAAGCTTCGGAGGTGAATCACAGGGGAACCCCCCCTGTGGTTCATTGTCTTGCAGGAAAATCTTGCAGCGAACCGGGAAACGACCCCCGGCCAAATCCTGGTTCATCAATATCTGAAAGTGTGAATACTTATTTGAATTTGTGAATATATATTTTCTCTTAAGTAAAAGATAACGATTTCTAATCAAATTCATGTTTAAATATGATTTCTTCAAATCTAAGATCAATTTACACTAAACCAATTTAATATATTATAAATTTATGAATTAGAATTGTCAAATTCGCTTTAAATTTATATAGATATGTAACTCNGCGGGGGCCGTTTAGGCGTACGCCCAAATAGTGATGTATCACGTACTATAGTTTTAAAATGTGGACGACCAGGACATATAATATAAGATATCTTTTAAATCTTTTGTTTTTGTACTATATTACGCGTTTATCCAAATCCCTTTTTTTGGGGTAATCTATCCCCTTAAACTCTCCGTTATCCAATCCTTTTTAAAACACATACGTAAATATCTCAGTTATTTATTTATTTATACTCATCGTATTTTGTATAACAATAATCAATCATTATAGTTATTGTAAATAAATTTAATATTTAAATAATTACATAATCTTATCCAAATCATATAAAGATAAAATAATAAGACGTATATTTAGGTAGATTTTATAAATAATTTGATTTAAATTTAAATTCTTTTGAAACAACTGAATAATACTAAATCTTAGGCTTTGTTTCATATATATAAGATTATACATACGTACGCCTTTACGTTCTTTATTAATCTTGGCAAATACTCAACTCTGAAGTTTTACGTCAATCAACTCTTTCTTTAAACTAGGTTCTTCAAGCATCATGAGTTCTTCATCTAGACTTTTGGTATGTAAAACAATTCTTTCTTTCTTTATTATTTTCTTTGATGTTTTTGTTATGATAATATATCGATCGTGCATTATTTTTAGGGTATATTATATTTTGAGTCTTTATAATTTGGACTAATTTTACTTTAATATTATTATGTGATTTAAAATCACAGCCCGAACATTTGAATATAATTAAGAAAATAATATAATATTACCTCTTGATTTTAATAAGAAAGTTAGTCTTTTATACTTGAGTTATTCATGCTTCAAAATGTTTGTCATGCAAATTTTTAGAGCGAGAGAGTTAAGTGAGTAAAGACAAGAGAATGATGGAAATATTTTTATATTTCACAAAAGAGAAATTACAATACTCAAAGTTTATCGTGGTCTAGTGTGGTGGTCTTTATCATAAAATTTCACCTTCTTATATAGTTATTACACGTAATAATAGTTATTTTTACACACTATTTTAGGGTATATTATATTTTGAGTCTTTATAATTTGGTCTAATTTTACTTTAATATTATTTTGTGATTTAAGAATTCTTATACCATTGACTTGTTGTGATTAATATTATTTGCAAAAAAAGTTGTCGCTATTATATTTTGAATGAAAACGTCACGTACTTTTCACGTTATTACTACCTCGTTTCTCATAAAAGTCTCTCGTTATGTGTTCGAAATCTGGTTGGGATATTATATTTTGAATCTTTGTAATTTAGGCTAATTCTACTTTAGTATTTTCTAATTTTAAATTTTTCTTATTAGTGAGATATGCTTTATGTCGTTAAAGGATTTCTTATCGTTATATTTATTAGTTCCGTATATTACTGTTATATATTCGGTTGCATGAAAACATAATTTGTTGAGTTGACTTTTTAGTTAAATAGCACTTATATTTAAATTGTTGATATAAATCTCGGATGTGTATTTCCATTCTAGTTTGTATTCGTAAACTTAAATTCTTCTGTAAGAACTAATTGATCATAAATCATAATTTTTGACAAAATTCATTTGCATTCTTTATTTGTTACTTGACATGCTTCTATATATTTTTATTATGATCATATATATATGCATTAAATTTATGCATACTTTTTTTTTTATATATATAGCGTCGAGAGACTATGAATGACTTTACTACTAAGAAGAGATCAAGAAACATAACAGAGTATGTTAGTGATGAAGAATCAACAAGACACAAGAAAAGTAGGTATGAAATTGATAGGTGCCAAAAACTACAATGTTCTNATTTATGCATACTTTTTTTTTATATATATAGCGTCGAGAGACTATGAATGACTTTACTACGAAGAGATCAAGAAACATAACAGAGTATGTTAGTGATGAAGAATCAACAAGACACAAGAAAAGTAGGTATGAAATTGATAGGTGCCGAAAACTACAATGTTCTATTATCCTCAAGTTGTTGACCCATAGGTATGGTTGGGCTTTTTCAAGCCCGCAATATCCAAGGTCTATATGCTCTTTTGACTCTAAGCAATCACAACCTATGAGCTTAAACACTATCATGTTAAAATTGGATAAAGATTTATACAAAGGAGTTGATGAGTTTGCAAAAGATATTTATGAAATATTATCTGTTGCTACTACGTATTATCATCCAAACCATGAGATTCATAGGACTGCAAATAAGTTCAAAGTGGACTTTGAGATAAAATGGAATTCTCTACAACAAAAATGGGGAAGTGAAAAGGGAATAAAAGAAAAGAGGAAGAATAATGAGAAAAGGGAGATGAACATGAAGGAAAAGATAGAGATGGAGAAAACCAGGAAAAGTCAAAAGGAGAGGGAAAATGAGAGGAATGAGGAAAGAGAGATAAACATGAAGAAAAATATAGAGATGGGAAAAACGAAGAAAAGGCAAAAGGAGAGGGAAAATGAGAGGAATGAGGAAAGGGAGATAAACATGAAGAAAAAGATAGAGATGGAAAAAACGAAAAAAAGACAAAAGGAGAGGGAAAATGAGATGAAGCAAATAAAGAAGGAGAGGGAAAACGAGATGAAGGAGAGAGAGAAGAATGAAATGGAAAACAAGCTGAGAGAGAAAAAGGAGAAAGAAAATGAGATGAAGAAGCTAGAAAATATGAAGAAAGAAAAAGAGTTAAGAGAAAATGAGATGGGGAAGATAGAGAAGATGAAAAAAGAAAAGATGAAGGAAAATGGAGTGGAAGAGAGGCAAAAGAAAGAGGAAGAGATTCAAAAGTCCAAGGATTCAACTTCACAAAAACTTAATCTTAAATTCAGAATCAAGTTTCTTAAGCCTCAACCAATCACAACTAATGGACAGCAAACAGAGGAAACAAAGTCATACATCATCACGAAGGTATTATTATCTATCATTCAAAATCATATTATGATAATTTAATTACTACCACAAATATCTCATTTCCCGGCGGTTTTCTAGGGGCGGTTTTGGAAAACCGCCAACGCTAATAAAATTAGAGGCGGTTTTAATCAACCGCCGAGTGACCGCCGCGACCTTCTTCCTTCTCCCTTCTCGCTTTGACGCGCGCGACCTTCTTCTTCGTTTCTATCTCACTTTGGCACTAACATTTCATTCTCCCGCTAATGTTTGCCGCTAACATTTTCACCTTCAATTTCAAACCCTAAACATTTCAGCTCCAATTTCAAACGTTTCACTCCCCTCCGATTTTGTGTTCGCAGAGATGAAGAAGCATCCACACTCGCCGGTAAGCGTTTTCCATTCCCCTTCATTCCCCTCCGATTTTGTGTATTTATTGGTCCGATTTTGTGTTCAGACGAAGAAGCAGACGATTTGCGCTTCGATTTCAATTCCCGTAAGCGTTCTCTTAGGTTTTTTTCCGATTTCAATTTCAATAAAAATCTTGTCTGCTTTCCTAGCTTTAGCTTTTTATTTTTGCTTTCCCTTGTTGTAATCATCTCTTCTTTAATTTCCAGTTTGGGATTAAGACTGCTGTTTTAAATGCCGAGTTGCCACAGAATTCTCGTCTTCANTAACCTTGTAGATTATAAGTCAATTCCGACCAACCTTTCTTAGTATTCCAACATAGATTTTTTTTTTTAGCCAACAACATAGATTTAATTACATGCAAGAGGTAAAATGCAGGATTATTACCAAAAGCTGAAACCAAAACATACACCTAACGAATGAACCATCTGAAATTGCACAGGAATGAACAAGCAAAAAATTATCATGAACCAGCATCATTGTTCAATACAACAGCTACAGGCAGGAAACTTTACAAGCTGATAGTGTCCATAGTGATTATAACTAGCAAAAGTCATATGATCTGCATACAAATGCCTCCTAGATGAAAATTTACTTATAAATCAAGACTCTTTGCTGCTGAATCGAAAAATTTTCTTAACTCCTCCTTTACTCCATCATCCGCAAATACAAACTCGATAGAACTCTTTGACAGATCAAACATTTCCTTCTTTCCAAGCCCTAAATTAGTAGTCAAACCAAACAAGCAGTCAGTAAAGCCACTTTGTTTGAATCCCAAAGGCCAAAGGCTGCAGGAGTAAAGTATAACGTACCGAATGAAGAAGCCGCGATTTTATACTCATTCGAGAGACTGGTAGAGAACACACCAGTGTCGTCGGTACACAGGACTAGAGGATGCTTTGCGTTGTACAAATCAACTGCATCAGAAAGGGCATCATGTTAAGAGAAGCCATTTAGGGTTGATCCATAAGAAAACGTCGGTCCAACTGTATGAAATGGCTATATAGAAAACTAGCTCCTTCAGAAAACTGCTTTCTCTATTCTTTTTGAGGCTAAACTCTTGAGGTTATCCAACAGTGATTTCTGATTTTAATTAAAAATGTATTTTTTATTGGACACCAAAAAAATGCTAATTATGTCTTTCTCAGAGTATGAAGATCATTTTTGGGCCTACAAAAATCGTTATGTTTGGCATGACTTAGCTTCCAAACTCTCTAAATCACTTTGCCTCTAACAAAATCTATTTAGAAGTTATCTGATTTATAAAAAATCATTTTACTAAATTACTCCTAGTTTCAAATTCAGTGACACAAGAGTATCATTTATATATCCTTTTGTAATATGACAGAGAAAAGTGATTTCCCTTCACAATACCAAAACCAAAACAGATTCAGCAGTTTTTAGGTAGCATTTCCAAACATAAATATGAACTTCAATGGATTCTTCCCAAATCAATTCTTGCATAAGTGATTCTCACCAAAGCAAAAATCACACAAATCTCAAACATATTCCAAATTATGAATAATGATCATCATCCTCAGATATAAACAGGGATTCAAGGAACCTACCAAAATGGTGAACATCTATTGATGGAACGGACATTGTCCTTACATTTGATGTCAAACAAATTTCAACCTGAAAATAAAAAAAGATGCAAAACAATTAATAACTTGGTTGGTTTCACTCAGTTGTAAATTGCAACTTAAACATACAATGTTCAGTAAAAGCTAGTCACAGGTTGCAATTTCCTCAAGATAAAATAAAGGTGATAATTTCACAGAGAAGTTATTACGAGTCCGCAAGAACTTTAAATTGATTATCTGCAAGATGCGTGACAGTCTATCCTCTAGGTTACATTGAAATATTTTTCTATGCTCCCACTGAAATTATAGCATACCATTACTTGACTCTATTAGCAACCTTAGACGAAGGTATTGCAAAATCTAACCGGAATGTTGAAGGATTTTAGCTTTCTCCAGTCTGCCTCATCGAAGAAAATGGCATGTCCAATCCTTTCGGGAACAAAGTCAAGCATATTTTGTATCTCATTTGAATTAGGTACCTAAAAACACTAAGTCGGAAAAATAAAACAGTCAGATAAACTCCAATAACAAAAGGTAACAGCCATAGATGAACCCACCTCTCCACAATGGAGGGTTATGTAAAGACCTTGTTCTCGAGCGAATTTCAGCGCCGGAAAATACGTAAGCCTACAAGAAATTGAAAAGAAAACAGTTTTTGAGCTAAATTATCATTTCAAAAGATAATGGTGCTCCTCTAGAGTCATAGATAAGGTCAATGTACCATTCACCAATAACAGGATTTCCCGAGAGGTCAATCCCAACTACTCCTAAATGCCTCATTTCCAGTGCAAGTAATACCTGCAGTAAAGAAATTGAGTTTATCAATGGCATTGACCAAAAGAATTAACATTTGCTCAGAGTACTAGAAAAGTTTTATCTTACAGTTTCCATGGCTGCTGCTGTTGTCTCCCTACGGTCAATGCTTAAGAGAAGCCTGACAAATATTTTTTTTCTAGTATTTACATTACATTTATCATTTGTTGCTGTTGGTAGAGAATTTACAAGATTTTTAGAATTCTCGTTGTCAGGCATGAAAGCCACATCAACTGAAGTGACAGCTCTTAGACCTTTCAGTACAGCTTCGATGTAAGAGCGTTTGCTCATTCCTATGGAGTCATTTTTCTGCATGGAATTTTAAAAAAACTATTCTTCATTAAATCAACTCAGTAGAAATATGAACACTCCAAAATTCACAAAGGGGCTCTCTAAATTACCTTTGGAGTAGTTCTCAATTCTAGATACACAACGTTCTCTGAAGCAAAGTCTTCAATAACCTGTTTTTGAATGTCACTCACATAAATGCAAAGGCAACAGATTTGGTATAGTAATACTTAACAGTAAACAAGCAGCCATACTTCTTTTGTGATTCTTGTAACTGTCATGTGATCAGTTGTGATAATGTGGATTAGATCAAACAACTTGAATACTTCCCGCAGTGATCGATCGTCTGTATTTACAAAGCCATAAACAATGGTATTGTGTTTTGAGATATGAAAGGGTAAATATGGATCATTAAAATGAAATCATTAGGGCCTGCTTGGTAGAAAATCTAAGAAATTTGACTTTTATGAACAAGTACTAGTCATCATAAGTCTATTATAACTCCTTTCTTTTTTCCTAGTAAAAAGTTTGTAGTCTTCTCTTGTTGTCTTACCAATAGACCATTCATGTTTAGAAACAATCAAACTGTCCCTCAATTCAATTACCTTTTGAGTATTCTTCTATATACTACAGAGCACAAATTCTTGCACATACAAACAATCAAAATCAATACCAACCTAACCCATGTTAAATGGATCACATTGAAATCAAAAAAGGAAAAATTAACAATTTGGCCTTCCATTGCTAGACCTTTTTAACCTTAATCTTGGAAAAAAATAGTATGAGCACAAACTAATTCTAAAAACAACAAACTCACACTTATGTCCTTTCTGTATTATTGGGCAGCTTGAAGAAATGGCCAACACACAACTTAGGTCCTTTCTCTTGCACTCATTAAATTTCAAAAAACAATCCAAAACTAAATCGACCTAACAATCCGGGGATCAAATGGTTTGTTTAGTTCCCATTAGCACTCTAGCCTTTCGCAGCTTTTCCTATCAGAAAATTAAACAGATGAATCAACAAGAATAGAACAATGGTGTCGGGCGTACTCTTGAGGATAACATGCTCCACTTCGGAGAAATCTATAACACCCTTCTCACCCAAAGCTTGAGCAAGTTCTCTGTAAAATGAAGGGAGAAAAAAAGAGAAAATTGAAGAAAAATAAAAATAAAAAATGAAGTGGGGATTGTTGGGAAAGAAGGAAGGAAGAAAAGAGACTTACAGAAGCGTGGAGTGCCTGATAGATCCATTGAGGTGAGCATGCAGTTCAACCTTTGGCATTGAGACCCAAAACTCCATTTCTCTTTCTTATCTTCTTCGCTTATTCTTCTTCCCTCAAATGAATCCTTACTTTTTAACTGGGTAGACTCTTCAAAATCAAAGTTTTGAACTTATCTTTTAGGCTCGAGAGTTGAGAATGGCCGCAAAACTCGAGGATGCGTCTGCTTCTGTATATAATACGGGTCACTCAATTGGGAAGACGAAAGAAAGACGTTCTCTCCAAAGCCCATTTTCTCGCGGAAAATGTTCTTTTCTTATTTTAAAAAGAGAAAAACCAAAGTCCTATTTTGGTCCCTCATGTTTTCTTAAAGTTCTGTTTTAATCCCTCAAGTTTTTTTCGTTCTGTTGTGGTCCCTCGTGTTTGCTCAAGGTTCTATTTTATCCCCTTAAGTTTTTTTGTTTCGTTTTGATCTTTCATGTTTGCCCAAAGTTTCGTTTTGGTCTCTCAAGTTTTCAAAAAGTTCTACCGTCAATCACTGACTCTTTCCCATCCACTTTTTCTATTAAAAAAAAAAAGAACTCTCATCTCTCAACAATTTTGATCTTTTGCATTAAGGTCTTTCCCTTTTGTAAAAGAACAAAATTGTTGAGAAAAACAAAAGGAATGAGAATGAGAATGGGTGAAATTGATTAAAACTTTGATTTATTTTTTCTTACGTTTTGATCCTATTATAAAAGGATAACAACGTTAATGTAAAAAAATAAAACTTTTGAGAGAGTAAAGTTAATTTTCCTATTTTTTTAACGGACAAATTGGATGGAAAATGGTTAGTGATTAACGGTGAAACTTTTTTAAAACTTAAAGGATTAAAACAGAACGAAAAAATTTGAGGGATCAAAATAAAACTTTAAATAAGTTTGAGAGACTAAAATAGAACTTTGGCCATTAATATTTATTTATTTAATTAGATTTCTTTTGTAATACAAAATTCCTTATTAAACAACCATTTTTGAGGAATGACTTATGGATGTGATTGTGATATTCACTTTTGAAGCCTATATTGTCCATATTGAATATAAAACTCGACATGAGAAATTGAAGTGCACTAATTTAACCAACACTAATAATTTTGTTCATACATAAAATAATTTTTTATTTTATTTTGCATCTTCTTTGTGTTTTCTCCTCCACATCATGTTTCCCCCTTTTCTTCAAGGACTAGACATGGACCCCATCATGTGTCCCAAATCCTATTGAATTTCTATCCCAATTCTGTCACTTTTTTTTTTTTGACATTTTTCTTTTGCATAATTTTCAATTAGCAAGAATACAAATTTACCTCACATAATTATTTTTCACTTTTTATTTTAGAACCATTCTAGGGCTCAATTTAACCTCGTTTGCGATCTTAACTAGACAAAAAAAAAAGTAACATGTAGTTTTAAATCCATACTTGAAATTATATAAATATAATTAATTTTGCTCGCTTGACTATAAAACAGACGGCTTACTTTTGAAGTCCAATTGATCTTCTTTGTTGACAACTTCTAATGGATAAAGAAATAACTTGTTTATAGTTACACGTATCTCCGAAGTCGTCGCAATCAGACTTAAAATGAGATAGGTATGACCATATTCAATAATTAGAATTAAAAAAATGAAACTTTTGAGAAAAATATAATACCAAAATTACAAAGAAAAAAGATAAAGAGATAAATTACAATTTACTCTAAAAATAAAGAATCAAAATTACACTTTCACTGACAATATATCTGTGAAAAACAAATTGAAACAAGTCAAAGATAAAATAGATGCATTTTTATCTCAAAAATTGACCCTAAACATTAAAAATTGTTTTTCAGGCAAGGTATTGGTTAAAACACTATTTTAGAAATATAAAGGACAAAGATAAAATAGATACATTTTATCTAAAAAAACTTGACTCTAAACATTAAAAATTGTTTTTCAGACAATGTATTGGTTAAAACACTATTTTAAAAATATAAAGGACATAAATCAATACAATTAAGATAAGTAACAAAAGATTTCACAAAACTAATTATAATTGAATAATAATATACAAAATTATATAACAATTATAAATAGAGAAACATTAATATTTATCATTTTATAATTAAAGAATTTTGCCTCAACAAAGAAAACAAGTTTAGGTGAAGCTAGGTAGTGAAAGAAGCATGTTAGGTTTGGCAACACAGTCCAAAATTTTGTGCATACCATATATATGGGTGATGGGTCATCATCTTGTAGATTTTGTAAGGATTCCGAATCACATTAAGACAAATCACATTCTTAGAAGTTTCTCACAATTGACAACAAAGAAAATTAATGGGACAATGCCATGTGAGTATGTGACTCAACATTTCATCATTCTTCTTTCTGGGTAACAATATCAAACCTAACTCTGCCTTTGGGTTTGTAGTTTTACTCTTTTATGGATTCAAATTACTTTTTTTGTGTGAGTGAAAAAAGTTATTGGATCTCTGAAAGTTTATTTATAGTACTATCAAAATAGGTAAAATTTCATCCACTTTGCCACTTAAAAGGATAGACTTGAAAAAGAAAAAGAAAAAGGCCTATTTGGTTCACAAGTCATTATATATACGTACATTTCTATTTACTTTGTTATTACGTATTATTATTTTAAATTATTTTATTTTTATGTATAATTTTTTTAAGTAATCCATGTCTAGGATAAAAAAACTTTTGTATAACTACTTTTATGTTATAATATAAAATAATTATGTAATTACAACAAATATAAATATAAAAATTATAATATTATTTGTAACTTATAAAATTTCTTTATGATTATAATTTTTATATAATTATTATTTTATGAATTTTAACTTAAAAATATTTATAGTTTTATAAAAATAAAATTGACTGAGCCAGAGTAGACGAGTATGATCATTCATTGTTGCCAACAAAATTTGTATACATGATCAGAACAAAATTTGCACATCAGCAGCTGAATTTGAAGTCTTCCCAATAAAATTATAAATTCAGCATTTTATACAAATTATTTTATAATTTTGATACCTGCATTATGTAACAATAATTTCGATTAGAAATTGGCATAAAAATCTATAAATTCTTGGTCAATTAGACTTTAAAACCAAAATTAAAAAAATAACGTTATCTAAACATATTTTCAAATATTGAAAATGGAAAAAAATCACAAATCAAACATATCCTGGATTTTTTTTTTTTTATCTCACTCATTGTCATGTCATTTTCAGAGACCAGGTAATTAGTAGGCTTGGCAAGTGAGGACAGGACTAGAATCTCAACCCAAATCTGCAATGCATCCCCAAAATTAGACGGACTTGAAAATTGACTCAATTCATTTTTAAATAAGAATATATCAAATGTATGTATGTGAGCAACGTATTCAGGTCTTAGAAGCAACCTAGTTTGCCCAAGTACTATGCAAAACTAATCATATATATAAACAAAACATATACATAATAAACGGGTATTTTGTTATAACAATTAATTTATTTACAAAAAGTTATTCATATATTTTGCTTTCGTTATTTTTTTTTCTTACACAAATCATTAAATTTTCAACTAATCATACCTGCATATGAGGTAACACCATTAGTAATATGGATGCAACAAGTTGTATTTTAGAATAATCCTAAATATATATATTGACAAAGTCACAATTCATCTATTCTAATTGTGAGATCTCATGATTTTAGAATTTATGGTCAAATAAATGAAGTTGGTCATATATCTCCTATTTCAAATCTGAATGTGATGGATTTGAAGTTAAATGTTGCTCTTAATGAGCCATTGTTTGTTTGATTGTCAGCAAATGAGATCAAATTTGTCTTGAAAATGGTTATGGGATCAATATTTTTAATAAATTTTTGCCTTCTGGTCTCAAACCTACTTTCAGGTATGATTTAATCTCATTTGCTGATAGTTTCAACTGGGTAGAAAAAGAACTAGTTAAGAGTAACTAGTACCTTTAAATTTGTTGCACTCATACTTGAAAAAAAAATATGACTAACTTCTCTTGTTTGACCGTGAAATGAACAACACACTTTCAAAATTGTATTCTAATTGACCTCATTTGCTGACGATCCAATTAGATAGACAAAGTACTCGCTAAAAATGGAATTGAATCCTCTATATTTCTAGTAGAGTTAGAGAGAGAAATGAAGAGAAAATAAGAGAGAGAAAGAGAAAGTGTGTGTCTTATATATCTATTATTTCATGAGACTCACATTTTCTCTTTTTTTTT
>QANZ01019661.1:190357-209993 GCA_003254925.1 Chamaecrista fasciculata
TTTTTTTAACATTTTTTGTAATTAAGAAAAACAAAATTTTTGTTTGAAAAAATATTTTAAAACTTATTTGAGATATCAATTTAATAAACTATATATATAAAAAAAATAGTAAGATCAATAGTTTATGCGTTGGTTATTATTCTTTTAGTATAGTTAATTATAATAACAGGATTAAAAAAATAAGAGAACGGCAAATAAACGATTTAAGTATTATAAAAAAAATTTAAAAAAGAAGTGAGAAATGAAACGACAGTCTTCTCAGCCTTTTGGGCGCCTTTTATTGCTGGCTTAGCGTCCAAGAAATGTGTTTCAAAAAAAAAAATAGTCCAAGATATGGAAACCAAGAGTCTATTTAAACGTCTATAGTTCCGTTAGAAGCAAATCAGGAGAATCGCAAGAATCGCCTTATGGTTTGTGTTTTGGGTTTCTACTTCGCGCCTTTCGGGTGAGTGATTACTGTGCAATTCTCTGTCTTTCTCCCCTGCTTACCGACTTTTACTTTAACCCAGGTTGCAGATCTGAGTCATTTGCGTAATATACGAAAATGAGTCTAGGGTTGTCGTTTGGGTTTTTCTTGTTTTGACTATCTGATCTTTTACTAACCCTATTGATTGTAGTGATTTGGGTCATTCTACTTTCGTGTTGGAAGAACGAAAATCTGGAACAAAGCTTGCATAAGGTTGGATGAAAGCTAAAACTACATACTTCTACAACTACATTTTACGATAACTGTTATCTTTAACTTCCAGTTTCAACAATTCTTTTCCGAAGTTTTTTCCTATCTTCGGTTTTTCTTCTTTATTGGCATCTGGGTTTACCCGCTAACCTTTAATAGAAAAATTGAGAAACTGTTTACTCTCTTTCTTTTTCTCTGAGTGAGTTGTCTAGTATCTAACATTTTTATGTGTGGATTATGCGTATGGTAGACATGCACTGTGCCTTTCCTATGCTCTCATGCTTAAGCCATCTTTGAAAGAGAAAATAAAAAGTACTTTATTCATTTAATTTGACCACCCCTCTTTCGAATTGTTCTGATTTAAAATGTTCACCCCTCTGGTGGTTGAAAGAGGTACAAAACGTGAAAGTATCCCCATTGAACTTCATTTAGCATTCTTTTTCTTTTCTTTATGTGGTTCATCTTCTTAATCACACAAAACAGGGTTTCTGCCTTATGCCACCCTATAATTTATAGTCTACTATTTTTTCTATTGTTTATATATGTTGAGTTTATAATTTTTCTTTACATTCTAACTTGGTTTAGATTTTGATTTTGGGAGGCCTCAACATCAATTAATATCTATAATTTCTCTTCTAGACATAAATGTTTTTTTATCTTAACATGTTGTTTCATAATTTTTATCATTATAAGAAGCAAATCTGTAATTGATAATTTCACTTTCTTAACTTGTATATGAAAAGGAATTAAAAGAGCATTATGCTGGTTTGATTGGATGAATATTTCCAAAAAAGAGAAATGTGAGTAAGATTTAAGTGGCCCTATAGTTTTGGAAGATGCTAGATCCCAACCTCTTCATCAGAACTAGCCTATCTTTCCTCTCATTCCCTTGACTAATCTTAAACACAAATCTCCAAAACCTAAGGGCTGAGACCTTCTAAATCTCTAAATAACCTATGTCTCATCCGAAGTTTCCTAATGATTTGAAATCCTTTGCTCAACGACCTAGTCATAGCTCTCTTCCTCTTGATGCCTTTGCTAAGATTCGTTCTAGAAAGCGTTGGCAATTGAAGAGGGGGAGGTTAAGCGTGACAAAAAGGGTGTGCAATTGGGTTTTGAAGATTTTGGCAAGCTAGAGGGAGCATTGTTACTTTTTTGATTCGAAGTGATTTTGCCCTTTGTTCTGGTTTGTGGGGTTTTAGTCTTGTTGAGAGTGAGTGTGGGAGATTATGCAAATTTTGGTATGTAGGATGGAAGGCTTCTGGCTTATGAAATTACTTAAGGTCCTTGCTTTCTTATAAGCATTCCTCTTTGGGTATGAGAATCCTGTCCTGCAGTAAAATTGCTTTGATTTTTAGTTTTATGATATTAAAGCCTTTATCCCACAGTTTTCAATGTTAAGATAGAGGGTATCTTCAGATATACAGAGACTGAACATACTTGCTATCACTTTGAAGCGAAGCCTGAATTTCTTTCTCAAGCCTGAAAAGGTTATCTTGCAATAAATTATAAGGTAGAAACATTCCTTTCTTTTATATGTACCTTCCATCACTCTTAATATAAATTCTTAAAGAAAAGGAGAGAAATTTCTGTCTATTACATGGTTTTGCATTTGACTTTTGAATTTAGAAAATTTGAATTTGACTTATGGTCATGTCTAGTACCAACTTCCAATCAATAAGGTGTTTGGTGTTTCCCATTGAACCAGTAGTCTTGAACCAGTAGTCTTGATTTCTTTATCAGTTGGAAAGCAAATTATTGATTGATACTTTCAGTTTCTTATCCTGAATTTGGAAAGGTATTAAAGGAGCAATATGCGGGTTTGATTAGGTTAATATTACCAAAAAGAGAAATGTAGGTAAGATGTAAGTGGCTCTATAGTTTTTGAAGATGCTAGAAAGATCCAAACCTATTTATCATAACCAGCCTATCTTTCCGCTCACTCCCTTGATTAGTCTTGAACACAAATCTCCAAAATATAAGGGCTAAAGACCTTCGAAATCTCTAAATAACCTATGTCTCATTTAGAGCTTTCTAATGATTTGAAATCCTTTGCTCAACAGCCTAGTCATAGCTCTCTTCCTCTTTATGCCTTTTCTTAGATTCGTTCTAGAAAGCATTGGCAAATGAAGAGGGGGAGGTTAGGCGTGACAAAAAGGGTGTGCAATTGGGTTTCGAAGATTTTGGAAAGCGAGAGTGAGCATTTGTTACTTTTTTGATTGGAAGTGTTTTTGCCCTTTGTTGTCGTGTGTGGGATTTTAAGTCCTGTTGAGAGTGAGGGTGGGAGATTATGCAAATTTTTGAACGTAGGTTGGGAGGCTTTTGGCATATAAAATTACTTGAGATCCTTGCTTTCTTTTAAGAATTTCTCTTTGGGTATGATAATCTTGTCTATCTTGTAAGGTTGCTCCTTTTTTTGTTATATGTAATTTTTTCAGCAACCACTGTTTACCTACTGAAAAGTAATGGTATATTAAATTCTTTTATATATATATTGGAAATGTTTTTAGCATATTCATGTGGATGTTTTGGAGGGTTCTAATGTTTTGTAGCATTTTTCTAATAAGTTTATATACTATTAAATTTTGTAGGTTAAAAATTATAGTTCCCTAACTTTTCTATTATTTTTATATATTTAGTTGATAGTTGTACTTTACGTCATAATATGATTTAGATTTTTATTTTGGAAGTCCTAAACATCATAGAATATTTATAAAATTCTTAATCTCAGCTTTGGAGTATATTCATACTTTTTCATTTGTTTTCCTATTTCTTTTTGGTGCTCTTAGAGTTCAAAGTTTTTAACGGTAACATGTTATTTTATAATTTTTATCATAATAAAAGTAAATTTGAGATTGATATTTTCACTTTCTTAATTAGTATTTGAGAAGGTATTGCAGGATCAATATGCTGGTTTGATTGGGTTAATATTCCACAAAAAAAAAAAAGAGATGTGCAAGTAAGATGTAAGTGGCCCTATAGTTTTTGAAGATGTTAGAAAGATCCCAACCTCTTCATCATTACTAGCCTATCTTTCCTCTCACTCCCTTGACTAGTCTTAAACATGAATCTCCAAAACAGGAGGGCAAAGACCTTTTAAATCTCTAAATAACCTATGTCTCATTAATAGTTTCCTAATGATTTGAAATCCTTTGCTCAACAGCCTAGTCATTGCTCTCTTCCTCTTCATGTCTTTGCTTAGATTCGTTCTAGAAAGCGTTGACAAATGAGGGGGGGTGGGGGGGTGGGGGAAGGTTAGGCGTGACAAAAAGTATGTGCAATTGGGTTTTGAAGATTTTGGTAAGCTAGAGTGAGCATTGCTACTTTTTTTTTTATTGGAAGTGTTCTTGCCCTTTGTTGTGGTGTGTGAGGTATTAAGGTTTGTTGAGAGTGAGAGATTATGCAAATTTTGGTATGTAGGTTGGGAGGCTTCTAGCATTTGAAATTACTTGAGATCCTTTCTTTCTTACTAGCATTTCTCTTTGGGTATGAAAATACTTTCTCTCTTGTAAAGTTGCTTCTATATTTTGTTTTATGTAATTATTTCAGCAACCATTGTATTTCTACTAAAAAGTGATGGAATATTAATTTTTTTTTTTAATGATGGATAGATTATTATTTTGGGAATCTTTTTGGCATATTCATGTGAATGTTTTGGAGGGTTCTAATGTTTTGAAGCATTTTTTCAGTAAGTTAATAGAGTATTATATTTTGTTGGTCAAACTTTATAGTTTACTAATTTTTCTATTGTTTATATATTTTTAGTTTATAGTTGTACTTTACGTCGTAATATGATTTAGATTTTTATTTTGGAAGGCCTCAACAGTCAACATCATACAATATCTATAAAATTCTCAATTAGTACATCTCAACTTTGGATTATTTATACTTTTTCATTTGTTTTGGGATATCTTTTTTGTGCTCTCATCTAGAGTTCAAAATTTTTAATTGTAACATGTTATTACAAATTTTATCATAATAAAAAGTAAATTTGTGATTGATACTTGCACTTTCTTAGCTTGTATTTGAAAAGGTATTAAAGGAGCAATATGCTAGTTTGATTGGGTTAAGATTCCCAAAATAAAGAAATGCAAGTAAGATGTAAGTGGTCTTATAGTTTTTGAAGATGCTAGAAAGATCCCAACCTCTTCATCATAGCTATCCTATCCTTTCTCTCACTCCCTTACTAGTCTTAAACACAAATCTCCAAAACATAAGGGCTAAGACTTTCTAAACTCTAAATAACATATGTCTCATTCAATGTTTCCAAATGATTTGAAATCCTTTGCTCAAGAGCCTAGTCATAGCTCTCTTCCCCTTTGTGCCTTTGCTTAGATTCGTTCTAGAAAGCATTGGAAAATGAAGAGGGGGAGGTTAAACATGACAAAAAAAGGGTGTGCAATTGGGTTTTGAAGATTTTGGCAAGCTAGAGGGAGCATTGTTACTTTTTTGTTTAAAAGTGAGTTTACCCTTTGTTCTGGTTTGTGGGGTTTAATTCTTGTTGAGAGTGAGGGTGGGAGATAATGCAAATTTTGGTATGTAGGATGGGAGGCTTCTGGCTTATGAAATTTTCTTGAGATTCTTGCTTTCTTATAAGCATTTCTCTTTGGGTATGAGAATCCTGTCTCTGCAGTAAAGTTGCTCTGATTTTTGGTTTTATGATATTAAAACCTTTATCCCACTGTTTTCAATGTTAAGATAGAGGGTCTGTATGTGTGTATATATATATATATATATTTATATTTATATTTATATTTTTCATCTCCTTCAGGGGATGATAAAATTCTAACCTACAATTGACGACAAACTTTCTTTCACTATTCGCTTCTTGGCCTCTGTGGTGCAGTTGTTCTCTGACTTGTAGCATATGCTAGAGAATGGTTTGCAAGTCTAAGGCTTTGAAGCACATCTTTTAATCAATGATTATAGTGCTAATCTGAATTAGTTATAATTTCTAATTTTTTTCTGTTTATTGTTTTTTTAGTTTTATTTAAATATATGATTGCTTATTTTAAATTTTGGTTTTTGCACATCTCAACATCTTTTAATATTTTTAAACCTTTTAAACTTGTGTTGCTTTGGAGTATCTATTAACATTCTTGGTACTTGGTTCTTTATTTATTTTTCTCCAATTGTTTATTCTTAATGATTATAGTGCTAATCTGTATTAGTTATAATTTCTAATTTTTTACTGTTTATAGTTTTTTTTAGTTTTATTTAAATATATGATTGCTTATTTTAAATTTTTGTTTTCGCATATCTCAACATCTTTTAATATTTATAAACCTTTTAAACTTGTGTTGCTTTGGAGTATCTATTAACTTTCTTGGTACTGGGTTCTTTATTTATTTTTCTCCAATTGTTTATTCATAATGTCCTAATTTATTATTTTTATCATCATAAAAAACCAATTTGTGATTGATGTCGCATTCTTAACTTCTGTAATGTAATCTATTAAATACTGGTTTGGTAGGGTTAATATATCCAAAAAGAAAAATTTGTTATAGTTCTATATTATTCTGGGTACTCGAGTTTTTTTTTTCTTTTTTAACTTTTATCTGTTGCAGAATCAGTTTTTGCTTATGGGCGGGCTTGTAAAACCAATTGAATGAGGAGCTCAAGTACAAGACCAAGAGTCATTCCTTTCCTTGTGCATGATTTGTATGAGTTTATTTGACAGGTAAACATTGCTAACCTTATATTGTTATCCATAATACTTTCCAAATATGCTATACAGCTATAGCTACTGGTTGCCAGCATCCTATAGTCTTATTCACTGGATGTCATTACGTTTTTATCTATAATTTATTGTTTCTTGGCTGTCATGACCTTAATGATACTTATTGATACATATTTTTTGATATCATGCAAGAGTATTTTCTTTAAACTTTAATGTCATTACGTTTTTTGAAGCATATTTCAATAGGTGATTCTAGTATAAAAATGTAAGTTATAATTTATAGTTTACTACTTTTTCTACTATTTATATATATATATATTGAGTTTATAATTATTCGTTATGTCCTAACATTGTTTAAATTTTGATTTTGGGAGACCTGAACATTGATTAATATCTATGAAACTCTTAATTAGTACATCTTACCATTGGAGGATTTATAAATTTTTATTTGTTTGGATCTTTACTTTTTTCCCCTCATTGAGACTTGAAAATTTGTAATCATAACATGTTATTTTATAATTTTTAACATAATAAAAATAAAATTGTGATTGATAAAAGAGAAATGCAAGAAAGACCTATATGACTCTCTGGTTTTGAAAATGTTAGAAAGGTCTCAACCTCTTCATCAAAACTAGCCTATCTTTCCTCTCACTCTCTTGACTAGTCTTAGACCCTAGTCTCCAAAACAGAAGGGTTAAGACCTTCTAACTCTCTAAACAACATATTTCTCATTCTAAGTTTCCTAATGATTTGAAATTCTTTGCTCAACAGCCTAGTCATAGCTCTCCTCCTCTAGATGCTTTTGCTTAGATGTGTTCTTGAAAGCCTTGGCAAATGAAGAAGGGGAGGTTAGGCTTGACAAAAAAGGATGTGCAATTGGGTTTTGAAGATTTTGGCAAACTAGAGTAAGCATTGTTACATTTTTTGATTACATGTGTTTTCTTTTTTTCCCTCTGTTCTGGTTTTTGGGGGTAAAGGCTTGTTGAGGGTGAGGGATGCTAATTTTGGTATGAAGGATGAAAGGCTTCTAGAATATGAAATTACTTGAGATCCTTGCTTTATTATAAGCATTTCTCTTTGGGTATGAGAATCTTGTCCCTCTGTGACATTGCTCTGGTTTTTGGTTTTACAGTAATTGTTTAAGGTACCATTAACTTCTATATTTCTATTAAAACTGATGGTATAATAAATTTTATATCATGATGGATATATGTTTGGGAAGGGTCTAATGTTTTGAAACATTTTTTAATAATTGAATATAGTATTAACATGTATAGGTTAAAATTTATAGCTTACCAATTTTTCTACTGTTTTTATCTGTTGAGTAATTAGTTGTTCTTTACGTCATAACATGGTTTAGTTTTTGGGAAGGCTTCAACATCAATTAATATCTATAATAAAACTCTTAGTTAGTACATCTCTGCTTTGGAGTATTTATTAATTTTATTTTTGTTTGGGACCTTTATTTTTTTCCTCTCATCAAGTAGACTTACAAATTTTTAATCGTAACATATGATGTTTTGTAATTTTTTATCATAATTAAAAGCAAATTTGTGATTGATAGTTTCACTCTCTTGACTTATATTTGAAAAGGTATTAAAGGTTAGTCTATGATGCAAAGTGGTTAGTAATGTAGCTTCATACACAGTTCTGATGGGTTAAAAAAGGTTTTTTTTTTTAGCATTAAATTACTTAAAAAAAGAGATTATGCCACCTCACAATTGTAAGCATACCTCATTTTGCATCTTAGAATTTCCCTTCTCGAAGATACAAATGCAAGTAAGACATAAATGGTTCTTTGATTTTTGAAGATGCTATTCCAACCTCTTCTCAAAACTAGCATATGTTTCCTCTCAATCGCTTGGCTAGTCTTAAACACTAATCTCCAAAACAGAAGGGCTAGGACCTTCTAAATCTCCCAATAAGATGTCACATTCCAAGTTTCCTAATGATTTGAAATCCTGTCCTGCAGTAAAATTGCTTTGATTTTTGGTTTTATGATATTAAAGCCTTTATCCCACAGTTTTCAATGTTAAGATAGAGGGTATCTTCAGATATACAGAGACTGATAATACCCACTATCACTTTGAAGTGAAGCCTGAATTTCTTTCTCAAGCCTGAAAAGGTAATCTTGCAATAAATTATAAGGTAGAAACATTCCTTTCTTTTATATGTACCTTCCAGCACTCTTAATATAAATTCTTAAGGAAAAGGAGAGAAATTTCTGTCTATTACATGATTTTGCATTTGACTTTTGAATTTAGAAAATTTGAATTTGACTTTTGGTCATGTCTAGTACCAACTTCCAATCAATAAGGTGTTTGGTCTTTCCCATTTAACCAGTAGTCTTGATTTCTTTATCAGTTGGGCAATTATTTTCCATTTGAATTTGATTTTGCTGACTTTAATCTTCTATTTGAAGAGCTTCAAGAAATTGGGAACATGGAATTTAGACCTGCGGAAGAGCAACCTCAAGATGATGTTGCTGAGCTTGCAAGTTTCAACTGGTTCTTTTATCTTGCTATGAATTTTTATTATTTTTTTAATTATTACCTTTATTTGTGTTCAGTTCTCAGTAGTTATCACCTTTTTATTTCAATAATCATAAAAAAATGAATTTCGAAGCTTTTGCTTAACATAGGAAGGGCCCTTTGTTGTTATCCTTCTTGTATATTATAATTTTTTATTTGTTTTGGGAACTTTTTAGTTCTCTCATCTAGACCACTAAATTTTTAATCGTAAATGTTGTCTTATAATTTTATCATAATGGAAAGCAAATTATTGATTGATACTTTCAGTTTCTTATCCGGTATTTGAAAAGGTATTAAAGGAGCATTATGCGGGTTTGATTAGGTTAATATTACCAAAAAAGAGAAATTTAAATAAGATGTAAGTGGCTCTATAGTTTTTGAAGATGCTAGAAAGATCCAAACCTATTTATCATAACTAGCCTATCTTTCCTCTCACTCCCTTGACTAGTCTTAAACACAAATCTCCAAAATATAAGGGCTAAAGACCTTCTAAATCTCTAAATAATCTATGTCTCATTTAGAGCTTCCTAATTCTTTAAAATCCTTTGCTCAATAGCCTAGTCATAGCTCTCTTCCTCTTTATGCCTTTGCTTAGATTCGTTCCAGAAAGCATTGGCAAATGGAGAGGGGGAGGTTAGGCATGACAAAAAGGGTGTGCAATTGGGTTTCGAAGATTTTGGAAAGCGAGAGTGAGCATTGTTACTTTTTTGATTGGAAGTGTTTTTGCCCTTTGTTGTCGTGTGTGGGATTTCAAGTCCTGTTGAGAGTGAGGGTGGGAGATTATGCAAATTTTTGAATGTAGGTTGGGAGGCTTTTGGCATTTGAAATTACTTGAGATCCTTGCTTTCTTATAAGAATTTCTCTATGGGTATGATAATCCTGTCTATCTTGTAAAGTTGCTCCTTTTTTTTGTTATATGTAATTTTTTCAGCAGCCACTGTTTTCCTACTGAAAAGTAATGGTATATTAAATTCTTTTATATATATTTTGGAAATGTTTTTAACTTATTCATGTGTACGTTTTGGAGGGTTAATGTTTTGTATCATTTTTCTAATAAGTTTATATAGTATTAAATTTTATAAGTTTATATAGTTCACTAATTTTTCTATTATTTATATATATTTAGTTGATAGTTGTACTTTACGTCATAATATGATTTAGATTTTTATTTTGGAAGTCCTAAACATCATCATAGAATATCTATAAAATTCTTAATTACTACATCTCAACTTTGGAGTATTATACTTTTTCATTTGTTTTCCTATTTCTTTTTTGTGCTCTTAGAGTTCAAAGTTTTTAATGGTAACATGTTATTTTATAATTTCTATCATAATAAAAAGTAAATTTGAGATTGATACTTTCACTTTCTTAACTAGTATTTGAAAAGGTATGGAAGGATCAATATGCTGGTTTGATTGGGTTAATATTCCCAAAGAAAGAGATACGCAAGACAGACGTAAGTGGCCCTATAGTTTTTGAAGATGTTAGAAAGATCCCAACCTCTTCATCAGAACTAGCCTATCTTTCCTCTCACTCCCTTGACTAGTCTTAAACACGAATCTCCAAAACATGAGGATAAAATTCTAACCTGGACAAACTTTCATTTGCTATTCACTTCTTGGCCTCTGTGATGCAGTTGTTCTCTGACTTTAAGCATATGCTAGAGAATGGTTAGTCTAAGGCTTTGAAGCATCTTCTAATCAATGATTATAGTGCTAATCTGATAATGTCCTAATTTACTATTTTTATCATCATTAAAAGCCAATTTGTGATTGATGTCACATTCTTAACTTCTGTAATGGAATCTATTAAATACTGTTTTGGTAGGGTTAATATATCCAAATAGAAAAATTTGTTATAGTTCTATATTATTCTGGGTACTCGAGTTTTTTTTTTTCCTTTTTAACTTTTATCTGTTGCAGAAACAATTGTTGCTTATAGGCGGGCTTGTAAAACCAATTGAATGAGGAGCTCAAGTACGAGACCAAGAGTTATTCCTTTCCTCGTGCATGATTTGTATGAGTTTATCTAACAGGTAAACATTGCCAACCTTATATTGTTATCCATAGTTTCCAAATGTGCTATAGCTACTGGTTGCCAGCATCCTATAATCTTATTCACTGGATGTCATTACGTTTTTTCTATATTTTATTGTTTCTTGGCTGTCGTGACCTTAATGATACATATTTTTTGATATCGAGCAAGAGTATTTTCTTTAAACTTTAATATCATTACGTTTTGTGCAGCATATTTTAATAGGTGAATCTAGTATAAAAATGTAAGTTATAATTTATAGTTCACTAATTTTTCTACTAATTTATATATGTTGAGTTTATAATTATTCTTTACGTCCTAGCATGGTTTAAAATTTGATTTTGGGAGACCTCAACATTGATTAATATCTATGGAACTCTTAACTAGTAAATCTCACCCTTGGAGGATTTATAAATTTTTATTTGTTTGGATCTTTACTTTTTTCCCCTCATTGAGACTTAAAAATTTGTAATCATAACATGTTATTTTATAATTTTTAACATAATAAAAAACAAATTGTGATTGATATTTGATTGGGTTTTATATTCTCAAAAAGAGAAATGCAAGAAAGACCTATATGACTCTGGCTTTTGAAAATGTTTGCAAAACTAGTCTTAGACGCTAGTCTCCAAAACAGAAGGGTTAAGACCTTCTAACTCTCTAAAAAACATATTTCTCATTCTGTTTCCTAATGATTTGAAATCCTTTGCTCAACAGCCTAGTCATAGCTCTCCTCCTCTAGATGCTTTTGCCTAGATTTGTTCTAGAAAGCCTTGGCAAATGTATTAGGGGAGGTTAGATTTACAAAAAAGGATTTGCAATTGAGTTTTGAAGATTTTGGCAAACTAGAGTAAGCATTGTTACATTGTTATTGCATGTGTTTTCTTTTTTTCCCTCTGTTCTGGTTTTTGGGGTTTTAAGTTTTGTTGAGGGTGAGGGATGCTAATTTTGGTAAGAAGGATGGGAGGCTTCTAGAATATGAAATTACTTGAAATCCTTGCTTTCTTATAAGCATTTCTCTTTGGGTATGAGAATCTTGTTCGTCTGTGACATTGCTCTGGTTTTTGGTTTTATGGTAATTGTTTAAGGTACCATTAACTTATATATTTCTATTAAAAACTGATGGTAAAATAAATTTTATATCATGATAGATATATTATTTATTGGAAATCGTTTTAAAATATTCATGTGGATGTTCGGGAAAGGTCTTATGTTTTGAAACATTTTTTAATAATTGAATATAATATTAACATGTATAGGTTAAAATTTACAGCTTACCAATTTTTCTACTGTTTATATATGTTGAGTTTATAGTTGTTCTTCACGTCATAATATGGTTTAGATTTTGATTTTGGGAAGGCTTCAACATCAATTAATATCTGTAAAACTCTTAATTAGTACATCTCAGCTTTGGAGTATTTATTAATTTTTATTTTTGTTTGGGACCTTCGTTTTTTTCTCTCATCCAGTAGACTTCAAAATTTTTAATCATAACATATGATGTTTTCTAAAATTTATCATAATTAAAAGCAAATTTGTGATTGATAGTTTCACTCTCTTAACTTATATTTGAAAAGGTATTAAAGAGCAATACGCTGGTCTGATTTGGTTTCCCAAAAGGGTTAGTCTATGATGCAAAGTGGGCATTGCATGCAACTAGTAATGTGACTCCTTACACAGTTTTGATTGGTTACGAAAGGCATTTCTTTTTTATTTTTTCAGCATTAATTTACTTAAAAAAAGGAGATTACGCCACCTCGCAATTGTATGCATACCCCACTTTCCATCTTAGAATTTCCCTTCTCGAAAATACAAATGCAAGTAAGACGTAAATGGTTCTTTGATTTTTGAAGATGCTATTCCAACCTCTTCATCAAAACTAGCATATGTTTCCTCTCACTCCCTTGGCTAGTCTCAAACACTAATCTCCAAAACAGAAGGGCTAAGACCTTCTAAATCTCTCAATAAGATGTCACATTCCAAGTTTCCTAATGATTTGAAATCCTTTGCGATGCCTTTGCTTAGATTCATCTAGAAAGCCTTGGGAAATGAAGAGTGGGAGGTTATGCATGACAAAATGGATGTGCTATTGAGTTTTGAAGATTTTGTCTATCTATAGTGATCATTATTACTTTTTTTATTGGAAGTGTTTTGTGCCCTTTGAACTGGTGTGGGTTTCAAGTCTTGTTGAGATTGAGGGTGGGACACTATGCAAATTTGGTATCTAGGATTGGAGGCTTTTAGAATATGAAATTACTTGACACCCTTGCTTTCTTATAAGCATTTCTCTTTGGGTATGATGGTCTTGTCTCTCCAATAAAGTTGCTTAGTTTTTTTTTTGGTTTTATTATATTAAAGATTTTATGCCAATTTTTTTTTTATGTTGAGGTAGAGGGTGTGTTCAGATGTTTTATTTCATCTCCTTCAGGGCATGATAAAATTCTAACTTGGAATTGATGACTTTTTTTTTATTAACTATTCACTTCCTGGCCTGTGTGGTGCAGATGTTCTTTGGCTTGTGACTTTTTGAAAATTTACTTTTGAAGTCATTTTTTCTCATGGAGCTATAAAGGGTTTGGACATCTTTTTTACAATGTTGTTTCCATTGATTGTTTGAACTATTTGGACTTTGTATTGTTCACAAATTAGTTATTACTTTTTTAACATAGTTCTTTTTTTTTAGCGGAACTTATTTCTCTTTGAGGTTTTTGGTGATTGTCTTTTTATTAATGTTTTTTGTTTGGTCGAAGATGGCTCCTACAGGTTAACATAGAGTAGTTAGCTCCTTCTGGGATTGATTACTTTCTTTTTCCTACTAAAATGTTGATGTATATTATATTTCTTAACATGGTTTATGGGATTAAGCTGTATAAGTTATAATTTCTTTAGTGTTTATAGTTTTACTTAAATCATTGCTTATTTTAGATTTTGGTTTTGGCATACCTCAACATCATTTAATATTTATAAACGTTTAAAACTTGTATTGCATTACAGTATCTATTTAACTTTTTTTTGTACTTGGTTCATTTTTGTTTGTTCTCTCCATTTTTTAAAGTGCTAATTTATTCTTTTTATCATCATTAAAGTCGACTGATTTGTGAGTTGATGTCACTTTCTTAACTTCCTTTATTGAATCTATCATAGGAGGAATTTACTGGTTTGGTTGGGTTAATATATATCCAAAAAGAAAATATCGTTATAGCTCTATATTATTTTGGGTACTCTGTTTTTTAACCTTTATCTATTATGTAAACAGTTTTTGCTTAAGTACAAAGCCATGAGTCATTCCCTCCCCTGTGCGTGATTTGTATGAGTTTATTCAACAAGTAAGCATTATTAACCTTCTATTGTTACTCATATAATTTCCAAGTATGTTATAGCTACTGGTTTCCAGCAATATTCTGTAATCTTATTCACTAAATGTCGTTGCATTTTATCTATATTTTATTGTTTCTTTTCCACTGTGACCTTAATGATACATATTTTTCTTTAATGTATTTTCTGTTATCAATATAGAGTATTTTCTTTAAACTGTATATATTATAATTGTCTTTTATAACAATCCAAATGTTCATTTATTGAGTATCCAAAATAATGTAGAACTATAATGCATAGGTGACAAAAATTAACTAGATAGTTGCTACATAAAAGAAGAGATAATTCAATGACTAATGTATCAAAACAAAAATATTTAGGGAACAAAAAAGTCAATTGAGAAGGAAAATATTAATGTGTAGATCGTATTTTTCTTGTAAATTGAGAGAGATGTTGAAACCACAAACAATAGCGTCAACGGTGTCTTCTGTGTATGCTTGCCATACTTGCATTGTTACTATCTGCACTTAAAAATTTGATCTGTGAAGCTTTTGTTTAATTTAGAAAATTTTCTGTCTCAACACTCATTTATCATTGTCCAATATGAACGAATGTCAATTTCAACAGTGAATTTATATAGTTGTTGGTCCCTTACTAGTAAGCACCTTATTCTTTTTTTTTTTTGGTAAATTACACTTTGGTACCCTGTGGTTTGAAACTTGACACTTTGGTACCCTGTGGTATTCTCCATTAACACTTTGGTACCCTTTGGAGCTATTTTGTAATTTTAACCATAATAAATTTTACAAAAATTACATATTGACCCCAAAAAAATTTTAAATTTTTCATTTTAGTCCCTATATAATATGTATCCAGGGACCTATTTGTAATTTTTTGAAAATTTTTTGGGGTCAATATGTAATTTTTGCAAAATTTGTTATGGTTAAAATTACAAAATAGCTCCAAAGGGTACCAAAGTGTCAAGTTTCAAACCACAGGGTACCAAAGTGAAATAGGGTCAAACCACAGGGTACCAAAGTGTAATTTACCCTTTTTTTTGTAGTTACCTTTTTCAGTTAATTAAATGTATATGCTTGGTGCTTTACTATTAAATCTTTGGTTGAATAGATAATTGAGAGTCAAGATAAGATAGAAGGGAAGATGAAGATAGCAATTTTTATAATGTTATTCATGAAAAATTGGTTTATTATTTTACATTATAAATTATCAACTTCTTATTTTCTTTTCAGGCTACTTTGTTGGCCAAGTAATTAAAGTAAGGAAAAACAAAAAGCCAAAATATAACTTTCAAAGAATCAAAGTTCTTACATGTTACCATTTTGACATGGTTCCCTTTCAAATAAAATACTTTTTCAACTGATAAACCTCAAGCATTTTCTTTTTCATTTTTTGGCTTTTAAGAGCAGCTTGTTGTTTTTGGAGGTTAATGGACTTTTGAATAAGAAAAGGAGATAGGTATGACGAGTTATTAAAGATACTCTGCACGTGCTTACCAAATAAAAGATACTCAGTACGTGCTTGCCAGATTTTGCAGATTTTTTGTACAAGGAAAGGTACTATCATATCTAGTGAAGGCTTTTTGGTATTTCCTTGTCATGCTGTAGGATTCATGTAAATGGTATGAAATGCTATTTTTTGTTATTTATTGTTATTTTGATCATGAAGGTATTTACTAGTTGATTTTGTGTATATGTAGATTCATAAAATATTTATTTTTATTGTTGTATTGCTCAACTTATTTACTTATCTTGCATCGTAAATTCTAGTACTAACTGAATATTAAACTAGTGAATTCTACTTTTTGTTCTTCTCCTCCCTCACTTTTCTTCTTAAAAAACATTTTGGAATGATTACGTTTTGAGAACTACAATTCCTGGTTACCTTTAACTTGTAACTGCTCATTCATATGGTTTGTTTTGTTATTTTAGACCTGCATTCAGTTAGCCTCTGTTTATCTTATTTTTATTAAGTGCTTACATATCATTTTAAATGGAATACTTATATATTGACCTTTTTTTAATATAAAGTATTTTGACCTTCAAATATCTTATAGTTGTCATCCTAGTTCTAAATTTTCCTACCATTAAAGTATCATAATCTTGTATGCGTCTCAAATTGTTCTCCTTATTCAATAAGCTGATGAGAAGTTTCTATGAAGAATGACCTTTTATTTTTTCTTATTTGCTTTTGTCTCTGTGATGATACTGTCACAAGTACAACATTGTTGTTGAACTTGGCTACACAAAGACCAGATGAGTTGGGACAGAGACTTGCTACTCCAATATGTAAGTGTATGAACTTCTTTCTGCACCCTGATATCTCAAAGCAGATGGAAATTTCTTTCGTTTCTTTTTTGGGGATGAAGGGGCCAACATATTCTTTTACTTTTGAAAATTCAATGATGAATTTTCACTACTAAGGTACTAAAAGAATGTTGTAGTCGTGGTGCATTATCAAATTGGGACCCAAGGTGTCTTCTTCGGTCTCAAAGTATACTGCTGGATTCTCGTTCCTGGTTCAGTTTAAAGAATAAGCGTTGGCCCAATTAAAAAATGAGTGAACTAATAACTCGGTCATTGAAAAATCACCGAGTTGACAACTCAGTCCTTAAAAATTGAAATAAATAATTTAGATCTTGAAAGAACCAAATAGTATACGTATTAGTCTCTGAATTAATTAAACGGTATACTCGTTAATCCTTGAAAGAAATGACGAAAAGTATATTGTTTGGAAAATTCATGTGAGAAGGGGCTGGAATGAGAGAAAATTCACTCAGGTTCAAATGGCTCTGATACCATGTTAAATATAGTAAACTAACAATTAGGCCCTAAAAGATTGAATATATAGTTTATAGTGTTGTTATTTAATTTTATCAGATCATGAGACTAATACTCATCTTTTTTCACTAACTATATATTTTTCATTTCATATGATAGTCAATCACAATTCATATGACATTATCGTTTTTTTTTGGTTTGTTGGCAAAATAAAAAAACGCACTTTTTCGTGTGCCAAGAGCTTATGCATTGAGATCATTGTGAAGTTTTAAAATTAGAGCCTGCAAGTATTGTGAACTTTATACAGTTATATGTATGGATAAATTAATCAGTTGGACATTTTTGTTATCTAGGAGGGCTCTCTTTCTTGGATACTTATTGACTGTCTAAACTTTCTGGATTGTGTTTTTCACAAGTTAATTCTTATTTTGGTAATTTAGTTCATATATAATTGTTTTAAGTGCAAGACTTTTTTTCCTTTTAAGTTTTTGATGATTTTTTTTTGTTTTCATTTTCTGCTCCATTTTGGATTACCTCCAACTTTTTTGTAACCTCGGATAGCTAACTTTCTAATGGGTCAATTTACTTCAAATACTTTAATATCAATAACTTCTCTGTTCTTACTAAAAACTTATACTAAATTTTATATCCTGATAGTATTCAATTGTATGCTATATAATTCTAGTTTGCCTTTTCTTTTTGTTTGACCACAAGCTATCTATTATATATTTTTATACTAGTTTTCTCTTTGTTTATAATTAATATGATGTTACAATTGTCTTTACCTCATAGTATTGTTTAGATTCCGATTTCTAGACGTGACAAACATCAAATAATATTTATTATTTAATTTGTAAGCCTTTTAAAGTTTTACATCTCCTTTAACATGACGATGTGCTAGTATTGAGAATATGTGTAGTGATTATATAATTAGTGGTGTATTTTTGCATAGGATTTATGGTGCTTTTGGATGATATATACTTAGGCAAATTAGCTGGTCATGCATGCTTTGATTGTGAATTGGAATTTGAGGAAAAAGGATCTCTAGTCCATGACCAGGTTATATAATATATATAACAGTAAACTACATACACACATACATTACTCCTCGAGGTGGATTCTCTGTATTTTGGTTCTCTGCATTTTATGTGCACTTAGAGAGAAATATAGAGAAAATATAGGTTCCACATATTTATTATTTTGTGAGTTCCATATTTTCTTTCTCTATCTCTTTTGTTTTTTTTTTTGAAATGCACACAAAGTAGAGGATCCAAATCCCATCACTCCTTGGAAATGATGGAAACCTTGCATATGTTTTCTTTGCCTAAATGATCTTTCTAGTAAAATGTTGTCGCATTCATTTTTCTTTGTATAGGCTGGTTTCCTTCATTGAATTCTACTTGCATTCTCAATATGGTTATACGGTATCTATGGAGTGAAATCGAACTAACATTGTTAAAGAATGTTAAATAATCAGCTAATGTAGTGGTTAAAAAACATGTTCGATTATTATGTTTTTCTTAAAACAACTATAATTGTAATTAGTGGTACAAATTGCATATGTAATTGGAATCTTATAACTTTCCGGATCTATTGTTTATTGGGTTGATGGTTTGAGAGTCGTATTGTATGGAGTGAGATAGTTTAGCATTTGTGTGTTTAATAATGACTTTGTAAGGTGGGATAGAATGATTTGCAAAATTATTGTAAATTACTAAAATATTCATTTTTTACACTCTGAAATTGGTGATTTTCATTTTTATTTTCTTTTTAATTTTCTTATACTTTCAACCTCCTATAAATTTTGAAATTTCAACATTCTTTATATTGTCTTCTATTTAAGATTTATTATTCAAATATCAGATAAATTATCTTTTATAGTAATCTTTTATATTTTTGATATTTTTTGGTAACATTTTTTATACTTGGTAGTTAAATAATATACAAAGTTTTGTTGAAATTCTTAGAAAAAAAATTAGTAAAATTAAATATCAATAATAAATAAAATAACTACAAAAATTATTGAGAATTTACAATTAAATTCATCTTACTCTATTAATAACATTAAAATATTCGAATAATGACATATTGTTTTATCATTAATTTTTATTAAATTCTCAATCAATAAGATAATTTATCTAATTCATCTCATCCCATTGATAATCACCTCACGTTACTTTTTTTCTTCACCAAAATGTCTCGTCAAGCATAGACTAAAATGTCCATTATACTAGAGCTGTCAAAATGGGCCAGCCCGGCCCGGCCCTAATCCTATTTGGCCCTATCTTTATTAGGGCTAGGCCAAAAAAGCCCTAATTTAAAAAAAGGCTAAGATTTTCTAGCCCGGCCCGACCCTACTAGGGCTTAGGGCTAGCCCTATGGGCTTTCAATTTTTTAAAAAAAAATAAATAAAGCTAAAATTTAAATTAAACTTTATAACATGAATTAAAATTACTAAAAGAAATAATTGATACTGAATAAAATTACGAATTCCAAATGTAAATAATAATCTAATGTTCATATAACTAAGAAATAAATTAAATAACTAAAACGAAAATAAACATATCATTGTTAAGACAATACTAGAAAAACCAAGAATAAA
>QANZ01019661.1:220056-230958 GCA_003254925.1 Chamaecrista fasciculata
CATGTATAATTTAATTATAGTATAATGATTAGTAGTGAAACTTTAAATTATAGTATTTATTTTACCTATTTAAATTACTATAAAAATTGAAAAGAAAATATTTATAAATGTTGACATTTGATAAACTCTAAAATGACCTCTCATAATGTCGTCCTTATTTCCCTGACCCCATTACCCATAAGTTGTTCTCATCAGATCCTTATATAAGTCTTCTAAGCATTTAAATATCGAGTGTTTTTTTTTTTTGGTAGTTAAATATCGAGTGTTTAATTACATAAATTCTTCTACAATCTTATAGTATTCTCCCCTATTTGTCGAAGCACTATAATGACCATATATGTTGATATCAACTTTATATATCTCATCTATTTTTCAATTCACTCTCATCATCATATCCATGGATTATTTTAGAATATCCCAGGTAAGGACTTATTTTTTTGATATACCCAGGTAAGGACTTACTTCATCAACATCTAATAATTAAATTTATTGATTTTTTTTTCAAAGAAAAAAATATTTTCTACAAATTAAATTTAATGCTAAATTCCGGATTATTTAATAATTAAACTAAATTATACAAATTAATTTAGAGAAAATATAGAGAATCATTTTTAAAATATCTATGAAATTCTGTTGATTAATTAGAATGCTTAATAAATAACTAAATTTAATCATTGTTTTCTGTTTCTAATATAAATTGATAAATGACAAAAAAGACATTACAAATAAAATTAAAGTATATTGATTTAAATATAAATGTTAGAAAATATACAAATTTAATTGAAAATAGATACAAACTATAAAGAGAAATGAATAAATTAAACTTAATTACTTTATGAACAAAAATTGTGTATGGGTCTGTGAAAGCTAGGCGCTGTAATAAGCATTTTGTGAAAAAGAAATATTTTTCAATATAATATTAGCAAAATCGGATTTATTTTTTATAAGTACAGAGTACGATTACGAAAGCCAACTTTTTTGAACCATCGAAAGTTGGCTTCTTGTGATCATGTCGTTGTAATGACGCTAAAATTAATATATAGTTATTTGTTTATTTGGTACAATAATTTACAGATAAAATGTCCTGTTTTTAACACTTAAAGGCAATGAAAATAGATATGGACCACATTTAGAGAAATTTTATTATGTAGTCTCTAATTTTTTTTACATATTCAACAATTAGTCCTTAAATAATGAAAATATACTATTTAGTCTTTGAATAATTACAAAAGTCAATTGTTTAATTAGTCCTTAAAGTTTATCTTCATGATTTACACTGATGACTTGACTCTCCAGTTTTAATATTCAATTGTTTAGTCCCTCTTCTCCTATGTTGTTGTGTATAAATATGGAGTTGCACCAATGTCATAATATTGGGAACATATATAGTGTCTTAGTCCCTTAAAGTGAGAGTATCATAATATTGAACCACTAATATTAATGTACATCATGGATTCCAAGCTTTTTATTAGAAAATGACTTTAGTTAGGAATTTTTTTTTTTTTTACTCATAGGATAAGTCTCAATCACAAAGCTCTTATCAAAACATGAAAATTGAGTTACTCACCACGAACATTGAATCATGATTCGATTAATAGGCTCATTTAATTGCATAAAGGAGACGATAACAAAACAAACACGATGACAACAAAAATAATTTGAGAGAAGTCTTACATCAAACACCGATGAATTTTAGGCTTCTTTTGTTTGCGTTTATAGCTCTAATTATAATTAAAGTTGATTAGTTTTGTAGTGATATTTGGATGAATGTTGATTATTTTTGTGTGAAATTATTAAAATAGGTATGTAATGATTGTGGTTGGTAGATAGAAGGATGAGAAAATTGATAAATTATATAAGGGTAGAAATAGAATAAAAAGTTAGAAAAAGTAAGATGTGATTTTAAAAAAGGGTTAGTCTAAGATGCAAAGTTTGATTCTTGATATGGGATGCAAATGTTGATGTGGTATAATTATAGCCATTGATGTATTCAATGCTGAAAAATAATAATTTTTTTAACCAATCACAACTGTGTATGGAGTCACACCACTACTTACATACAACTAACTTTTTTACATGTCATTATTTTATTGGCTCATGACTCATTGCATCCCATGTCACGAATCAAACTTTACATTATAGACTTACCCTTTAAAAAAATCAAAGTATGTTTGAATGTGATTGTTGCTTTAAAATAAAAATCAAATTATGTCACTGTTTGTCCGGGAAGTCTGAAAATTTGATTATAATCAGAGTAACTATTGAGGTGCTTATTTTGTTTGGTCGACCGAACTTATTTTTTACTACGAAATGGTGGACCGAAAAGACTAAATGTATCAATTTTTCGAATCAGACCCCAACATTCGGTGGATCACCGAAAAAAATAGTTCATCGTTTCGGAAAAAAAATTCAATTTGGCATAGTTGATTTTCTCTCTCATCTCTCTCTCTCTCGTCTCCTCTCTCTCTCTTCCCCATCTCTCTCTCATCTCCGTCTCTCTCTTTCTCTCGTCTCCATCTCTCTCTTTCTCTCGTCTCAATCTCTCTCTCGATCGTAATGGTCCGAAAATTAGTGTTGCTGTTGTTGATTCAGTTGGGAACAGATTCCTCAAAACCATGCATGATCACACAAGGATGTGATGAGCAGACAAGTTACAATAAAATCAACTTAAATGATTTGAATTATGTAATCTACCTACTTCAAAATTGAAAAAGAAACCATTACCATTAAATTATATAAATAGCTTTGAAAATTCCCCAAATTCTAGATAATATATATGGAAGAGAATTATGGAAGAGAGAGAGACGGAGACGAGGGAGAGAGAGAGATGAGAGAGAGAGAGAACAGCTGAAGGAAGAGAAGAAATGATGACCAAAATATTAATTTCAATCCTAAATTATTATAACAAAATAATAATGTAGTCCAATGTTGAGATAAATAACCATTTTGCCCTTATGATGGGTGATTGATTGTATTAGAGTATATGTAACTATAGGTATATATATATAGAGGTATAAGTATATAGTCCACATGGTTATAATAATAACAAAATACGTGTTTCAATTTTTATCAAATACACTAACAGTCAGAAATAAAAATATTATAGTTATTATAGCAAAATATTTTTAAAATAATTAAGGATTTTAGAAATAATGAAAATTTGGCAAAATTATTAATTTTGTTTTCAAACTTTACACCAACTTTCAATTTCGTCACGATCTTATGGGTTATGAGTTGACTCCGATCCTTACCAATTGGGCCAACCATTGTTAGCCCATAAAAGATTTTAGAATCATCAAGATTTGATGACGTTTGGTTTTTATGGAGGTGAGAAAGTTTATTATAGTATAATCATGATTATTCATTATCAAAAGCCTCTTTAAAGAGATTCATTAATTGAGATACACCCATGTGTTTAGATTAATGAGCATATACACTTACCACTTCTTCGGCCATGTGAAAAAGCTAGCTATTCTAGTATATATATTATGTCACTCTATCTTCACTATATAGTCCATGATATACACCCCTCGGGATCACCCCTCGGAAGCCGACGGCGTGGATGCCCCCTCGGACCTTTCGGAGGGACTAGTGATATACACCCCTCGGGATCACCCCTTGGGCCCGATGGCGCGGACTCCCCCTCGGACCTTTCGGAGGGACTAGTGATATACACTCCTCGGAATGACCCCTCGGAGTTGTTATCCAAGGACACAAAGGATACCCGACGGAGGGACAACCCAGGCAGGTTCCCCCTCCCACACTCAAGCATTTAATGCCAAGATATTGGCATTAAATGCCAGGATCCGTGAAAGCACGTGACAGGACAAGAAGGACACGCAAAAGGACTAAAACGCCCCCTGCGCGCAGACCAAACCATGAAAAGCACTCCTGGCTATCACTGACAACCAGGAGAGAAGGTTGGAAATCCCACCGTACCCTGGCAGTGATAGCTGTCACCTCAAAAGCAGAAACCTACACCAACCCACTTTTCCTCACACATCCCGAGTACACCCCTGACGTCTCAGAGAGAGACCTCGTACGAACATGAGACAAAAGGGAAGGAGGATAAAAGGAAAAGGGGGGACCTTTTCTAAGGTAACGACTCTCTCTCTCTAAAAATATTCAAACTCTCCAGCTTTCTCTCACTGACTTAAGCATCGGAGAAGAATCGCAGGGAACCCCCTGTGCATTCTCGTTTGCAGGTTCCGACGACCCCCACTGGCCGGAAGCTGCCTTCTACTGTGAACTCAAGGTTAGATTTACCCTAATCCAGCTTTGTAGTTTTCAGTCCACATGGTTATAATAATAACAAAATACGTGTTTCAATTTTTATCAAATACACTAACAGTCAGAAATAAAAATATTATAGTTATCATAGCAAAATATTTTTAAAAAAATTAAGGATTTTAGAAATAATGAAAATGTGGCAAAAGTATTAATTTTGTTTTCAAACTTTACACCAACTTTCAATTTCGTCCCCAATCTTTGTTTGCTATCAATTTCGTCATCAATGTTTCAAATTGTAGTCAATTTTATCATTTACGCTTACTTTAGCAAAATATTATCACCAAAATTTACGTGACTAATGATATATAATGGAAAATTAATAGAAAAAGAAACTCAAATTCTAACTCAAATTGAAAAACAAGATGCAGTTTGTTGGAAAGAAGTTAGTGAAACAATAAAATTGACCAAAATCTAAAACATTAGGGATGAAATTGACATTTGATGTAATAATTAGGAACGAAATTAATACTTTTGGCATGAAAATTTTATAAAGTTTTTATTTGCCTGCTACATTATTGATCTGGACATAAATTAGAATACAAGTTGGCCAAGTTTTAGTATGATACAAAATAAATGTTAATTATTTAATGACATTTTCATTCTCACACAAACGCCTTAATTTCATACACGACATATATATGTATAGTTGACGAACTAGTAGACCAAACTTTCAAAATTCAAACTAACAATTCTACTAGTAACAGTTATCAACTTTTCCTTTGCGTAAATATAATTAAGCCGCTGATAAACATTGAACATTAATTCATTATATTGAATAAAATTTGTGTAGTGGGAGATATCATATAACATATATTATATATTAATTTAATATATATATATATATATAATTCGTAAATTGATGAACTTAATTTAATGAATTACGCCTTAACTGATGATGATCTTGGCAGAATACGAGCCTTGAGAGGGTTCTTCATGACCACCGTGAAAGCAAAAGTCTCAGTCGGGTCGGGTGGTGCATTCGGGTCTGGTACCCACTTAAAAGCGTGAACCATTGTGGCCAGCAATAAATTAATATGCAGAGTCCCCAGCGTCCACGCTGGACAAATCCTCCTTCCGATTCCAAACGGCATCATCTTCACGCCTTTCGTCCCCGTCACGTCCACGTCGACACCGTCTCCGGTCAGAAACCTCTCGGGTCGGAACTCATTCGGATCCTCCCACATACTCGGATCCTCCGTCAGCCACGCCGTGTAAAACTCCACGCTGGCGTCCGCCGGGATGGTGTAGCCGCCGAGCTCCGTCTCCGCCGTGGCCGCGTGCGACAACACGAAGTGACTCGGCGGGTGTCGCCGGAACGTCTCCTTCACGATGGCGCCAAGGTACGGCATTTTCTCAACGTCGCTCTCCGAAACGACGCCGTTTTCGCCGACGCAGTCGACGATCTCTTTGTATAGCTTCTCCTGGATTCCCTGGTCCATGACGAGGTGAAGCAAAGCCCATTCCAACGCCGTCGCACTGGTATCGGTGCCGGCGCTGATAACCTCCGACACCAACGTCACCAATTCCTCCTCTCCCAACTTGCCCCGACCCGGAACACTCAACCCGAATAGCGAGTCCAAGTAAGCAGCACCGATCGGACTCACCATCTCCGAGTTCAAATTAATCTCTCCGTTGCTCGCCACGTAAGCCTTTCTGTTACGAATCAACGGCGCTAACAACTCCACCTGTGATTTCCGTAACCGTTTGGCTTCTCTCACTTGACGACGAAACAAAGGCGTTAGGAGAGGTAAGAAATCTGGTAGTTTGGGAAGAGATATAATCATAACGTCCTTCAAGATACTCTCTATCTTTTTGATACGATTCTCCGAGATCTTCGCTCCGAAGCAAAGACAAATGAGGATGCTACAAATGGTGAGCCTACAGTTACTCATGACTTCCACGTTTCCCATTTCATGGGCTTCGATCTGGATTCTCTTGATGTGGGCCTCGACGGCCCAATGACGAATCCAGGAACATTGTTTGATTCTCAACGGCGTGATCATCTCGGAGACGAAGTTGCGGCGGAGAGATCGCCAGAGAGGGCCGTACTCGGCGGAGTTGATGGCGCATTTGCCCATACTGAAGATGAGGCGGATGGGAGAGTCGGCGGGGCGGCTGGCGAACTGAGGGCCACGTTGGATGAGAGCTTCGTGGATGAGGTCGGCGCTGGTGACGATGATGAGAGTGCGTTGGCCCATTTGCATGGTGAAGATGGGGCCGTATTTTTGGCGGAGGTCGCGGACCACGTAGATGAAGTGGCGGCGTTGGAGGATCACTTGGAAGAGGTTTCCGACCAGAGGCCAACCCGGGGGACCCGGCGGGAGGTTCTTGGGGCCACCGCCGGTGGTCGACCAGTGGCGCCACCAGTACCGGAGGAAGAGGAAGGCTAACAAGAGGAGGAGGAGGTCTAGTAACTCCATTGATGTTGGAGAGGAAGAAGAACTACTAGCTAATAAGCTAAGCTAGCTATAGAGAGAGAGAATTGAGGAAAGAGTGGGAGTTGATGAGATTATATATAACAAAACCAAATGCTTCTTTCATGAGGTAGTTAATGCAAGAAATTAGAGACTAGTAACTATCTATCATCAAGGAGAAGCTCGTGGTTTGGTAAGATAATATTATATTAATTCCAAATAATATTAAGAAATGAAGTTGAGCGAGGAGAGAAATAAATAATATATTGTTAGGATCAAGCTCTTATCACTAGGCTAAAATCTATAAGTACAATTCTATTTTTTGAACTCACAATAGAACATACGCCCAAACGTCATGGTTCGACTATAACTTGACTTTATAATCGGGTCTTTACCATAAGACGATTGATATAATGCATGAATATTTGAAGGAGTGGTTTTAATTTTGAAGAAGAGAAAAGGGGAGGGCCACAATGTGAGTGTATGTGGTCCGTATCGAAGAAATGAAGTTGAGCGAGCAGAGAAATAAATACTGCAAGTACGGAAGATACAATGCTCAATTGGTCACAACTCACCACTGAAAATGTAGCCATTGTGGAGGACTATTTTTCTTGTGGTACAAATTGTGTAAGGACATTGGACTCAATTTTGAATATACTCTTAACTTAGTCTTAATCTATCAACTCAAAAAAGATAAGCTAATGTTTAATCGTTCACTAATAATAAATTTTCTTTTTGGCCTGAGTTCACTAATAATAATTCAATTTGGAAAAATTAGTATCTAAAAGCTAGCTAACTTTTCCAATATTTAGTCTATTAATATTTATTTATTTTTAGAATTGGTTTTTTCAATATTATATTATATAATATATAATATTTAATTTGAGGATTTTGATATGAAGAAAGTATTTCAGTACTCTATTGTTTTGAATTTATCTTCCTCNTTTAATTTATTGAAACAAGTTAGTTAAAAAATAAAATTGACTGAAATACAAAATATCAATGACGAAATTAACAGTAAAATATTATTGGGGATGAAATCGAAAATTAATGTAAATTTTGATAATCAAAATAGCATTTTTGCCCTTTTGTTGTTTTGTTTTACTAAGGGTCCGTTTTGGTAGCATGTAAAAGGGCTTTACAGTGTAATTGGGCCCGGATTCCAAAACTTTGGTATGGCAACTTGGGCTATGTAAAGTGGATTATAATGTAAAGGCATTTACATTGCATATGCCATTTTTTATGTAATATAAGTTTACCTAGGGAATTATGGTAGAATTCTTAATTTGCCCCTATCATTCTCATCTCATCTTCTTCCTTTTTGATGAAACGGAGTCGGCGGCGGACGGCAACGGCGGACGGCAACGGCGGACGGCGACGGTGGCCTTGTGGTGAAGGACATTTTTGTTATTTTCTTTTTATATCTATTTTACTTTCCCTCCCATACCTTTTTATACCAAACACTTTAAATCTTTACCTATTTTACATTCTCTCAACTATTTTTCATTTCCCTCATAATTTTTTCATTGTAAAACACTTTATTTCACTTACGTATAATCATACGAAACGGACCCTAAGTGTATGCTACTATGCTCCATCACATTTTTATTGAGATTTCATATGACGCTGCAGAACGATGAGGTGAAGATACATCATACACATGTTCAACAACATGGGGGCTGTTTCAACTTTCGCCTTAATTTTTCTTTTTGGCCAACCAACTTTCGCCTTATTAATAGCATTGATCAGTATCTCTACTATATTATATGCCTCCAGGTTTTTTGGTTGGTCAAAATTCTTCAATTGAAAAATTCAAAAATCAAAAAATTAAATAGGCATAGCTCGAACGTGGACCATACATGAACTCTTCATTTGATATTTCACATGTGACTACGTGGCCTTCATTCATGGATTAAACTTTTCAGTTTTTTTATTATAAAAAGCTAAATAGTGGGTTCATGGGATGTGAGGAAAGAGAATGCCACTCCACTCCACTCCACGTACATGACACAAATCAATTATACTCAATTAAAACAAATAAAAACTAAAAAAAAACCAAAAAGTGGTTCCATGGGATGTGAGGACAGAGACTGCAAGTCTACTCCACGTACATGACACAAAATTCAGAATTTGCAAAACGTTTCCCAACTCCCACCCACGTACATGACCACCATTCCATAAACACTCTCCACGTCTCCTTCTCTTCTGACGTAAACATCAATATAAAACGCCACTTTTTCTCAGTTATGATATTCACTTGAATTTCAAACACGCTCATGCTCTTTCTTTCTCATTCCTTTCCATTGGTTCGTCTTTCCTAAATTCTAAATTTCACTGTCTCCTTTCATTGCTAAATGCTAATTATCGGTTAGTTATAAAATTCTTTAAGGCTTTATTGTTTCATTTTAGTGACTTAGGTTCTATTGTCTCTACTCATTCATTTCAGTTTTATATCTGTTCCACATCATCTGAACAACTTAAGGTAATGCTTTTATTTTAGTCAGCTTTTTTGCTTCAATCACATGATAGTTTGTTTCTCACTTTCTCCCACCATATTGTTGCTCTGTTTTCAGTTTGAGATGTCTTACACAAAATTCTGAATTGGTGCAATACACAGATCAAACAGTGGTGAAGGTAATGCTTTTGGTAATGCTTTATTTCAGTGACATGTTGTGAAGTTGGAATAATTTACTGAGTTCAAGTCGTGACTTCCCCTTCACAAATTTCTGCATATGATTTGTTTCAAGACAAGGGCCACGGTTTATTGTTCCTTCTCACATAAAATGTCCATAATCAACGTGCAGATCATCAATTTAAATTACACTTATTNTTATGTAAAAAAAAAATATATCCATGTTCATTCTCATTAAGTCAAAATTTTTAATTAGTCCCAAATGTATCATGAAATTTCAAATTGGTCCCAAACTTACTCATTTATCAATATAAAAACTTTATATAATCTTTAACTTTAAATCAATTTAAACATTATATGCATACGGGCACGCCAAGCCCCTAGTATATATATATACACACACCGGTTTCGTCACTTTTTTTTATTTTCAATTTTCTTGTTGAATATTCAAATTGGTCCTAAATGTATACCTTTAAATTTCTTTTGGTCCTAAATATTTAAGGAGTTTTATATCGGTCTTACATATTTCCATAATTGTTCATTTTGGTTGCAAATACTGAATTTGATCATATTTTTCTTGTCTTAAATTTAAATACGACGAGTTTGGAGCTACAAGTTGCTTTTGATAAATACTTTTTCTATCCATCAAGTTGAGACCATCAACAAACAATTAAATCGGGTTCTGAAAGTTGACCACTTAATTGTTTTACAGTCAAACAAACGAAGTTGGTCATATGTTTCTCGTTTTAAGTTTGAACGCGATGAGTTCAGAACTACGAGATACTCTTAACAAGTCATTTTTCTATTCAATTAGAATTATCAACAAAAGAAGTCAAATTGGATCAGAAAGTGTGTTTGACAATTTTCCATGAGTTTTTTACTTTTTGGTCCCAAACTTACATTTGGAGTCGATTTGATCTTATTTGTTAATGATCTCAATTGGACGAAATAAAGATTTGTTAAGAATAATCTACAGCTCTGAACTCATCATATTCGAATTTGGAACAATAGAGACATGACTAACTTTATTTATTTGTTTATGAAACGAGCGGTCCACTTTCGAGATTCAATTTGAGTTTATTTGTTAATTCTTCCAATTAGGAAGAGAAAATACTCATCAGAAATAACTCGTAGCTCTAGACTCGTCGTATTTGAACTCTTGAAATCAGAGAGATATGACTGGCTACGTTCATTAATTTGGGACCAAAATGAAAAACTATGAAAAATATTTAGAGCCAAGAAAGTTTTTAGGGTAAATTACACTTTGGTACCCTGTGGTTTGACTCTATTTCACTTTGGTATCCTGTGGTTTGAAACTTGACACTTTGGTACCCTGTGGTATTTTCCATTAACACTTTGGTACCCTTTGGAGCTATTTTGTAGTTTTAACCATAACAAATTTTGCAAAAATTACATATTGACCCCAACAAATTTTCAAAAAATTACAAATAGGTCCCTGGATACATATTATATAGGGACTAAAATGAAAAATTTAAAATTTTTTTGGGGTCAATATGTAATTTTTGTAAAATTTATTATGGTTAAAATTACAAAATAGCTCCAAAG
>QANZ01019661.1:237363-262096 GCA_003254925.1 Chamaecrista fasciculata
GTACCCTGTGGTTTGACCCTATTTCACTTTGGTACCCTGTGGTTTGAAACTTGACACTTTGGTACCCTGTGGTATTCTCCATTAACACTTTGGTACCCTTTGGAGCTATTTTGTAATTTTAACCATAACAAATTTTGCAAAAATTACATATTGACCCCAAAAAATTTTCAAAAAATTACAAATAGGTCCCTGGATACATATTATATAGGGACTAAAATGAAAAATTTAAAATTTTTTTGGGGTCAATATGTAATTTTTGTAAAATTTATTATGGTTAAAATTACAAAATAGCTCCAAAGGGTACCAAAGTGTTAATGGAGAATACCACAGGGTACCAAAGTGTCAAGTTTCAAACCACAGAGTACCAAAGTGAAATAGGGTCAAACCACAGGGTACCAAAGTGTAATTTACCCTTATTTTTTTGCTAAAGATGAAGGAATACCAGGAGAAAAGCCCAATATGTATTTTTTCTCCTTTGAAAATAAACAGATATATAGAAAATGAGAAAAGCCCCGATACGTATTTGGGGCCCCAATATCCAAGGACTTAAATGGGCCTTCGTGATTTTACAGTATACTATAGCTGTTATCGTCTTCATCTCGAATTCGAAGTCTGAAAAAATGAAAAATATCTCGAATTCGAAGATACTCATTACTCAAGAACACTTTTTAGCATAGGTGAGCTTCTTCTCAGACTCCAAAAGTGAGAGGATGAGGATGGGGTCGGTGACTATGGCTTCGATGTTGGCGTGTGGCTGTCGGAGCTTCTTTGTGCCTATGGCTATAGCGCGGACACTTGAAATCTCTCATTCACCTCTTTTTAAGCGATATAACCGGCGTGCTCTGAGATTTTGTTCTTCCAGGAGTTCTCATACTACAGCATTGGCCAGTGAATCATCAAGAATGGACTCGACGGTGCCTTCTTGTAATGGGTACTTTGAATATGCCTCATTCCTCATTTTTTCATTTTCCTGATTTAATTTGTTTTGATTGTTCGTTTGAAAGAGACAACTTGTCGTGAAAACTTCTTATACGGCACGAGAAAACCCAGTGAAGAAATGGGGTTGAATTGAAGTAGTTCTTATTGTTCCTCTTAACTTGTTTTCTTTTTGGCTATTTTATTTTTTTGGAAATCCTGCTTCTCGTATGTTTTTTTTTTCACTGTACTTGACTGTGAGTCCTCAAGCATAGACTCCACCAACACGATCACTACCTCTTCTTCTAATTGGTACTTTCAGTTTCATTATTTTATTTTTCTGCTTTAGTTCGCAAGATCTTTTGTTTCTAAAGAGATGTTTCACTCGAAAACTCTTGCATTTTGGCATTCTGCACTAGAATGCTGATTGTAGAAATGGAGTTGAAGTAGTGTCTGTTATTCCTTTGTTATCCCAGCTGCATGATAACAATTATTTGGGGCATTTTTTTGACCGTTTGAGTTATAAGGCATGGATGTTGATGCTTCACGCATGTGTTATCACGGAATAGTTTGATAGTGTTGTTGGAACATGTTTCACATGGTAGTTGGTAGGGCGCAAGCTTATCTTTTTTATATTTTTGTTTACTTAACATGACTTTTCTTCATGGTTGGCGGAAGTTACTTGTCACTGCTTACCCTTTTGGCTCTTAACTGATATTTAATATTGTTTCAAGTTACCCAAAGTATGATCGCTTGCTTCCATGTCCATCACAAAGTTCTACGCCAAGAGTTGAACACTTAGTTGTTTCGGAAGGAGGGCCGGTCTCAGAATACATCTGCAAAGCTCTGAATTTTCCTCCTTTGTAAGTACTACTCTTTATCTCTACTACATATATAACTACTGATGACACTCTCAATGTGTGGCGTGATAAATGGAAAAATTTCATTCTTTGAAGGTTTGTTGCAGATCTAATCCAATTTGGGGCTGTATACTATGCTCTCGTCTGTCCACAGCCTCCTCCTACTGCTACTGAAGAGGAAATTAGGATATTTAAAGAAGCGACAGAACCATCAGTTTTGAGAAAAAGATCTTCTATCAAAGGGAAGACTATACGGGAGGCACAGAAGACTTTCCGTATAACTCATGTGGATCAATTTGTAGAACCAGGAACCTATTTACGAGTGCATGTACACCCAAAGCGCTTTCCAAGGTACACATAATGCTGGTTGGAATGATCATTATCTGTTTAATTTTGACAAAGAAAGATTATATTTGATATTTAGTCTCTTTTTAGGTGCTATGACATTGATTGGAGATCAAGGGTCATAGCTGTGGAAGAGTCATATGTGGTTTTGGACAAACCTGCTGGTACATCGGTATGTAGTCAATCTCCAATATCTGGATTATGTTGATGGGTGACGTCAGAAAAGTATTAACCCAATCAGACACCCAACAGAAATGTTTTGATTTTTTCATAATTTTGGATGTCAGAATTGAGTTCTGTTGTTATTAATAATCATGTTCCGTAACACGTGAGTGAAAAATGTTATAAATCATGTTCTGTACAGATTCATGAATTACTGTAATGGGTTACTATAATGTTCTCTAACAGATTTTTAAAGACAACCAGAGGGTAGTGCATATTGTGCAATTAGTATCTTTCTAGATTCTGTTTACAGTACCTTTGAGAATAGGGTTTTGGTGAAATTTGAAGAAGCAACAGTGAGGATTATTAAGGAAAGAGTTTTCAATGCTTTCTGTTATGGCAAAGAAGGTATAGGCGGTTTAATAAATTGAACAACACTGTGGAAGTTGAAAAGAGAGAAATTTTTTTTTTTAGTAAAACTGGTAAAACTGAACATCAAATCTGAAAAAAACAGTTGCAACTGTCTTAACTCTTGATCGATTTCATCTAACTTAATAAACAACCCTAGTTGATAAACTACTTATCCTATGAGGATTTAGGGTTACTGAAGTAATAACTAACAAGGGACATTTAAACATTAAAATAAACCTCAGCACAAATTCAAGGCCAAGTATAACTTGAGGGCTGAGGTATGTGCCATCCAATGCTTAAGACTAAGAGTAGGCTTTTTCACACCTTTTATAAGTCATCTATCTGCAACTCTCACTGTCCATCTTTATCTCAGTTTCTCTCTCCAGAATAGTTGAGAGTTCAAATGTATATACTATCAGCTGCAAAGCTGAGACTCAAGATTTTTCATATTATTTTTTGGAAATTTATTGATGCGCTTCATATTTATATGATTAATTTGTTAGTTGTTTTAAGTTGTGCTGGTTCTTTGTCAATTTTGGTTAGGTAGGTGGCACTACTGACAATATTGAAGAAACTTGTGCGACCTTTGCATCTCGTGCCTTGGGATTTACAACTCCTTTGATGACTACTCATCAAATTGATAACTGCACAGAAGGCTGGTAGTTCATGTTATATATATATTGTTCGTCTTTGTCAGTCTGGCATAAATTGTAATGGTCTGTTATTACTTGCAGTGTGGTATTCGCTAGGACTAAAGAATATTGCTCTGTCTTCCATGGTAAAATCAGGGTAAGTAAGTTTATGATATAATTTTTTACCTCATGCATGAGTAATTTGTACTGCATGATCTTCCTTTTGAACAAGGGATATCTAATCTCCTTCACAAAGTGAATTTACTAATTAATTGTATCTGTTGTATCATTTTTTCTCAAGTGTTTGGTTGTTTATTCTTTTCCAGGATAAAAAGGTGAAGAAGCTCTATCTTGCTCTTGCAGCTGCTCCTATAGCACCTGGAATTATTACCCACTATATGCGTCCAGTTAACAGGGCTCCTCGTCTTATTTCTGAAGGTAATCATGCATACTGGTGTGATTAGAAAACCATATTTGAGAACTTGAAATAGATAAATACTTGTATTTGAGTTTGCTTTCATTTATTGGCTTGGTAGGAGCAACACCTGATAGAAGAGAAGGCAAGGCCATGCTTATCAGGCTGTCTGAGTGTAATTTGAGTGATAATCTTCCCTCAGAGAGTTAACAGCAGAACATATAGTGATGTTCTTAAATACATATAAAATTGTCACTCAAGATTTTGAATGAAAACCTGAGAATAATAAGTTGAATTTGAATTTTTTTTTCGTAAAATTAAAATATGTCACTCTTATCCATAAGGTTTTCTGTAGGTGTTGATGGGCCTACGGTTATTAGGGCTGGGCCCACAGTGAATTGTCAAAACATTGTAAGTTTTGTGGTTATTTATAGAGAGTTGTGGGCAAGAGAAGGGGAGGGAATTGGTTAGGAGAATTTGGGAGATACTTGGCCTCTCGAAGAGCCGAGGTTGGGAGAGTGCTAGCCTCTAGAATTGCTAATTTTAGTGCCTATTTCCACTGTTTCTTCTTTTTGTTTCTATGTTCTCTGTTTCTGTTTTCCTACAGTAGTGCTTTAGCTTGTATTGGCACTGTTTTACCAAACATTTTCTATAATATCAGTGAAGTATTTAGTGGGTTCTATCAGATGTATTAGCAAAGTTGGACATCAGCTACTCCACTAACATATTTGGTGGTTATATTCTACCGTTGAATAATTATTTGAATGTTTTTTAATTTGTATAAGCCCGTTGTAAGTGATGCATGTAATGTGGACTGAACCCTATTGGTTTAAGTGATGCAGATTATGTTGAGCGATGGCACCTGTGTCAACTTGAGGTGATTGAATGTAGAAAGGTCCCCTGGCCAACTACCGTTATTCAAGACAAGTATCGTATTGAGAACTGTGGATGGCCTGCCCAAGATTTTGCGTATGAGTGTACAATCAACCTTCTTACCGGTAAAACTCATCAGGTCTGTCATCTTTACTTCTAAGATTTGGGTCTTATCTCCATTCTTGACTTTTAACATGTGTTTGAGTCATAGGCCGTCGACCAATTGCAATTGATAGTTCCATATTTTTGTCTGTGATGAATCATTTGTTATTCTATAGTGAGTTTTTCAAATGTTATTTTTATAATAGAGAGATGAAATTGAAGTTTATACATTCCTTCTAAACTTCAGTTTTTATGCAGATTCGAGCGCAATTTGCTGCATGTATGGCACCATTAGTCGGTGATTCTATGTACATGCCTGTTGCCTTAGCAGAGATGACTAATCCCGGACTTAATCCATTTGGAAAATACAAGAAAGATTTCAGTAGTGAGAGTGAAAAGGAAATGGCTGTTTCAAATTGGGTTGCACAACATGGAAAGGAACCAAGTGTTGCAATTGGTCTGCAAGCTTGTGAAATTTCATGGGATGATGGTGAACATTTTTACAGAGCTCGATCTCCTTGGTGGAGGTGTGAAAATGCTTAGGGTTTTTTCTCAATGATGAGAAATTGAGAATCAACTGCAAATTCTTTTATCTTTTTGCATACTGGTTGTCATTGTCCTAACACTCTAGTTGCAAGGGTTTCTTGTCGAGTAAACTGACATTTTAGTCTCTAGATCATATGGGCATTGTCATTTCAGTCCTTAATTTTTTGAAATGCTTGATTTAGTCCTCCAAAATTTTATGACTCATTGCAAATTAATCCTTCCATGAACATCTTATCTCTATGCTACTCAGTTCCTGGAGGGATTGAATTACGAGTTATGAATTTTTAGGAATTAAATCAATTATTTTAAAAATTCAAGGACTAAGCTAACAACACTCATATGACTTAAGAACTAAATTGATAGTTTACTCATTTTTTATCCTATGAAGTAAGGATACAAGAATGTCACAACTCACAAGGTTGGAAAAGGTAGATGGTGAGGCTGCTGCAAAGTCCAAAAATAGAAGACTTTTTTTTTTGGAAAAGAGAAGGCCTTTTTAGAGTTTGGAGGGTGTTAGATTGTACTAAAATATGATGGTGTACCTTGTAATATCTTTTCCTTCTAAATTAACTTAACTGGTGAAGCAGAAAGTAGGTAATTCCTGAATTTAACAAATATATGAAGAGTGACTTTTTTTGTTGGTCTTGTTGATGGTGAACATTTTTACAGATATGTTATCAATTTTGGTTCATTAATTTAATTTATCAGAGTTGAAGTTGTGAATGTTAAATGATGGTGTAGCACCATGAAATATTAAATAAGTAATGTTTTATATATATTTAATAGGCCAAAGTGCGAATTTGGTCCTGTAACTTTGATGCAGTTCCTAAATCAGTCCTATAATTTTTTTTGTCTCGAATTTGGTCCGGTAACTTTGCTCTAGTTCCCAAATCAGTCCTATAACTTTTTTTGTCTCGTATTTGGTCCTGTATCTATGCTCCAAGTCCCAAATCAGTCCTATATCTTTTTTTGTCTCAGTTTTGGTCCCATATGTTTTGAAAACCTCCCATGTTAGTCCTCCGTCTATTTTAAATTACAGTTTAGTCCTGAAAACTTTAAGTTCCTTTCACTTTAGTCTCTGACTATCAAAATGAAAGTGAAAGAGCATCCCTAAAGATTCTCAAATCTTACATCTTGGCCCCTAATCCATGAATTCTTCATGAGATGGAATAGAAATACAAAACAACACAAATTAAAGCAAATGACAGAGGGACCAAAATTGAAAACTTAGAAAACTTAAAACCCACCGGAAAACGTACGGAAATCGCCGAGAAACTCAAAAACTCATCTAAAAACCCCAATTCTCACTGAAATCTCTCTCAAATAATCGTCCTCAAATGCTTTAAGAAAGAATTTTTGAAAATCCACACTTTTGAGGAGGGAGGTGATAAAAGATTCCCTTACATTTGGTGATTCCGAGATAGAAGTTCTAAAATCCCTTACATTTCTTCTATCACCTCCATCCCCAAAAGTTTGGATTTTCGAAAATTCTTTTTTAAAGCATTTGAGGACGATTATTTGAGTGAGATTTCAGTGAGAATTGAGGTTTTTGGATGAATTCTTGAGTTTCTTGGCGATTTCCGTATGTTTTCCGGCGAGTTTGGGGCATTTTCCTGTGGGTTTTAAATTTACTATGTTTTCGATTTTGGTCCCTCTGTCATTTGCTTTAATTTGTGTTGCTTTTGCATTTCTATTCCATTTCCTGAAGAATTCATGAATTAGAGACCAAGATATAAGGTTTGAGAATCTTCAGAGATGCTCTTTCACTTTCATTTTGATAGTTAGGGACTAAAGTGAAAGGGACTTGAAGTTTTCAGGACTAAACTGTAATTTAAAATAGACAAAGGACAGACGTGGAAGGTTTTCAAAACATATGGGACCAAAATTGAGACAAAAAAAGATATAGGACTGATTTGGGACCTAAAGCAAAGATACATGACCAAATACGAGACAAAAAAAGTTATAGGACTGATTTGGGAACGGGAGTAAAGTTACAAGACCAAATTCGAGACAAAAAAAGTGATAGGACTGATTTGGGAACTGTATCAAAGTTACAGGACCAAATTCGCACTTTGGCCTATTTAATATATATTGTCATTCATTTATTTGGTAATTTAAATATATTTTATTTAAATACATGCCTTAAGAAATTTGGTTTCTTCATTCAATAAGATAATAAAATTGATGATTTCCACTTTCTACGTTCAATAATCTGATAAAATTGATGACACATTAAACATGTGATTTTATCGAACAATATTATAACAACACGAAAAACATGTGAATTTATTCTCTTAATATAAGATTTACATTTTTTAACAAAATATTTTTGATAAAATAATTCAAAATAAATGTTTATTTTGTCAATTTGTTGTAAATTAAAGGTTAAAGTGCAAATTTGGTTCCATATCTTTTGCTCAGTTCTCAATTTGGTCCCATATACTTTTTTGATGCATTTTTGCTCCCATATCTTTGGGTCAAGTCCCAATTTAGTCCTGTTTCTTTTTTTGTTGTAGATTTGGTCCCCTATTTTTGGGTTAAATTGTAGAATTGATCCTATATCTTTGTGTTAGATTGAGAAGTGGTCTTATATCTTTACAAAAAGGATCAACAAATGGTTGATCTTGATCCTTTTTGCAAATATATGAGACTAATTCTGCAACTTGACTAAAAGATATAGGATCAAAAATGATATGTGACCAAAATTGGGACCTTTTGCAAAGATATAGGATTAAAATTGCAATAAAAAAAGATACATGACCAAATTAGGAACTGAGCAAAATATATGGGACCAAATTTACACTTTGGCCTAAATTAAATAACAAAAGGATGGCATATTATTGCAAGAAGGAAAAAGGAGCTGATTTAACATTTTATCCCCAAATTCAAATGGCTATCATAAAGAGGGATCGAAATTTATACGAACGACCAAATTAACAATGTCCATGAAGATGATATAACAACTATTTTAACGAGAAGATTTGATGATGGGATGGTCGGTGACTCTGGCGTCGTCGATGTTGGCCGGTGGTTGCCGGAGCTTCGGTGAGCCTTTGGCTATGGTGCGAGCAATTGAGAAATCTCATTTATCTCTTAACAATCTGTTAAACAACCGTACTGTGAAATCTTGTTCTCCGAGGAGTTCTCACACCACTGCATTTGATACTGAATCCTCTTCTTCCAACAGGTACTTTTCTTCTCATGTTTGTACTGAATTCTGGTTTGTAAGATATGTTTAGCCCGAAAATACTGGCATTCTGCGCGAGGAAACTGAATGAAGAAATGGAATTGGAGTGTTATATATATTGTTCCTCTTATTAAGCATGACTTCCTTTCATGAATTTTCCTTTTTGTGGGTTTTGTTTTTAGCCTTTTCTTTGAACATTGGGTTGTTGAAATTACCTGCAGTAAAATCATTATTTATCGAGAAAACTTATTTTTTGGTCACTAAATTTATATTGAGTTAACAAATCAGTCCTTGAATAATAGGTAGAAATTCAGGGACTAAATAGTGAGTGTTCTCTTATTTATATGATGTTCCTTTGTGGGATCTAGACTAGCCTCTGCATCTTCTTGGGACTTGGGAGTTTCTACGCTGGAAAATTCAGTTTTAAAATTTTAAATAAAATGATAAGCCATTGTATTGCTGGTTAAATTGAGAAATAGGTGGTGGCCTGTTATGCAATGTGGAGAAATTACTAATGAAATTGGCCTTTTTGCTGTTTTACATGATATTGATAACAATCATTTGGTGACATTTTTGGGATTTTGTCAATTCCACGTTTTTATTTAATAGGACGGATGTTTATCCTTTTTTTGTTTACTTGACCTGCCGCTGTATATGGTTGCTAGAAATTACTTTCCGCTGCTTAACTTTTGTTTGGTTACTGAGAATTAATATTTTTTTTCCAAGTTACCCAAAGTATGATCGCTTGCTTCCATGTCCATCAAAAATTTGTGCGCCAAGAGTTGAACACTTGGTTGTTTCAGAAGGAGGACCTGTCGCAGAATATATTTGCAAAGTTCTGAATTTTCCTCCTTTGTAAGTGCTACTCTTTTATATCTCTTCATATTGAACAAATAAACAGTGTAAGGCACTCTTCTTGTGTGGCAATGGCATGATGAATGGAAAGTTTTATTCTTTGAAGGTTTGTTGCAGACCTAATCCAATTTGGTGCTGTGTACTATGCTCTTGTCAGTCCGCAGCCTCCTCCTAGTGCTACTCATGAGGAAATTAGGATATTTAAAGAAGCAACAGAACCATCAGTTTTGAGAAAAAGATCTTCCATCAAAGGGAAGACTATACAAGAGGCACAAAAGACCTTTCGTGTGACTAATGTGGATCAGTTTGTAGAAGCAGGAACCTATTTACGAGTTTATGTACACCCCAAACGCTTTCCAAGGTACAACAGAATGTTTGCTAGAATTATCTGTTTCTTTTGACAAAAGAGATGCTGTTTGGCATTTTGTCTCCTTTTAGGTGCTACGAGATTGATTGGCAATCAAGAATTATAGCTGTGGCTGAGTCATATGTGGTTCTGGACAAACCTGCTGGCACATCAGTATGTACTTATCCCAATTCTGTTGATGGGTCAGAAAAGTTATTAAACCCAAGTAGATATATCCTTCAGAATTTTCTTCGATTCTCAGTGTGCAGAGTTCTGTGATTGTTATTTTTAGTAGTCATGTTGGAAATAATGGTTTCAATAAACTGGATAAATGAAACAAAATAATAAAATAGTTGACTCAAGAATTTAACATGGTTGGACTTTAGCTAACGTCCAGGTGAAGACGACAAATAATATATCACTAATAAGAAAATGGAGAATACAGAAGTGCTTAGATAACATTCAAAGAACCCACACTCTACATATACCAAAGATATCTCTCATAATATCTTACTCACTAGTGTATCACTCTAAAGTCAAACAAAAGCGTCAGACTAAATACTCTCGAAGTGTTTTTTTGGCTCCACACTTATGGATTCTGGTAATTTGTTATTATAATGTCCCATATCTAACAAATAACGTGTAGAAAGAAAGAGAGAAGACAGGGATTTGAGGTGCTGAATGGTCTGAAGTGGGAAAACTTCTTGCAAAATTTAATGTCTTCCTTTATTTCAGGATGTTTACTTTTTTAGGCTTAGTGTGAGCTTTGAATGGAGTGTAGCATTACAAAGCTGATGTGGAGGCTCAAGATTCTTCAAGATATGTTTGGAAAGTTATTGGTGCCTTTTATATCTGTAGGATTGGTTTGTTGCTTTAAGTTTTGCTGGTGCTTTCTGTCAATTTTTGTCAGGTAGGTGGCACTACTAACAACATTGAAGAAACCTGTGCAACCTTTGCAACTCGTGCCTTGCAACTTACAACCCCTTTGATAACTACCCACCAGATTGATAATTGCACCGAAGGCTGGTAGTTTAAATTATTTTGCTTCTCATTGTCAGTCTAGCTGTCAAAGATTGTGATGAACACAGTAATTTGGATGCAGTGTGGTATTTGCTAGAACAAAAGAATATTGTGCTGTCTTTCATGGTAAAATAAGGGTAAGCTTCTGATATCTTTTCTTACTTCATACTTGAATGACTTGTACTGCATGAAAAATGACACTCGTCCTATTGCTACTGCACATAAGCTGTAGGATCTTTCTTGTTTGAAAGGGTTTACCATCTTGAATAGTGCCTTCTTCACAAATTGAACGTATAAATTAAGTTATTGGGTGTTTATTCTTTTTCCAGGAGAAAAAGGTGCAAAAGCTCTATCTTGCTCTTGCTGCTGCTCCTATGCCATCTGGAATTATTACCCACTATATGCGTCCAATCAAAAGGGCTCCTCGTCTTGTTTCTGAAGGTAATCAACCATATTAATGTGATAAGAAAATAGTATTTGAGAACCTTGATATAGCTAAATACTTTGAGTTGAGTATGCTCTCATTTATTAACCTTGTTGTAACAGCACCCAACGGAGAATGCAAGGCCATGTCTATAAGGCATTCTCTTTAACAGAACTTGAATGACAATCTTTCCTTAAAATTAGAAGTTTAATATAAAGTGAAATTCCGTTTAGAAATGGTACTCTAGATTTTCTAATGAAGCTTGAAAGAATAAGTAGAATTTATTTATTTTGTCGTAAAAATTGGAACGTATCAAAATAATTATCCATATGGTTTTGTTTTGGTCCGTTTATAAAGATAGATATTAACTAATCCACTAGTATTTGTGATTGCTATATTCTACGAGAATACAACTCTGATAATATTTTGACTGCTTTTGTCCTTTTGAAGTTGTTCTTACCTATTGTAAAATTAATTTGGTATTTCATATATGGAACATAATATGTAAATTGACAACACCATTTTCGTTGCAAAGTTGAATTTTGAAACATTAAAAGTAGTTTGTAGAAAAGGCTTGTATAATGTGGATTGAACCCTGTTGGTTTAAGTTACTCAGATTATATTGAGGGATGGCACTTGTGTCAACTCGAGATCTTGGAATGCAAAAGGGTTCCCTGGCCAGCTTCTGTTATTCAAGACAAATATGCTATTGAAGACTGTGGATGGCCTTCCCGTGATTATGCATATGAGTGTAAAGTCAACCTTATTACTGGTAAAACTCATCAGGTCGGTCATCTGCTCTTATATATCTATTGCTTGCATTTTTGTTCTACCACGCCTTTATGAGTCATAGGCTGTTGACCAACTCCATTTGACAGTTATACAATGATTCAGCTGAATAGTTCAGAAAAACATTGTTTTAGGGAGGGTAAGGTTTGTTATAGGTGAGAGTACATCTAGAGTAAACATAGAAACTAATTCTTGAAAGATACACGAGTTAACAACTCAATCTTTGAAAGTCCATTTTACACCGTTTAGTCTATGAAAATTGTGAAAGCAACACGTTTAAGTCCTTTTGTCCTTGTAAATTAATCCCTAAAAATGAGCTTAAGGGACTAAATTGTATTGTCTCCACAACTTTTGAAGACTAAGTGTTTCAACTAAACTTTCAGAACTCAGAAGGGTTAAATGTTTCAATTTTTAAAATCTCCCTCCAAATCCTGCCTTGATTATCTAAATGTTGAATAAGTTAGAATTTGGTATGTTTGGCTTGAATGTTTTGGTTTTTCTTGTCTATCAATTAATATTTTTTCTAAGGTTACCTTTCACGGATGAGTTTAGAATTTGATCTTACCCTTCCCCCCCCCCCCGTTTTATTATAGATAGGTGACACCAAATGTTATACAATAATCTTTTTTTTTGGGTGCAGATTCGAGCTCAATTTTCTGCATGTAAGGCACCAATAATAGGTGATTCTATGTACATGCCAGTCCCTCTTGCAGAGATGGCTAATCCTGGACTTAATCCATTTGGAAAATACAAAAAAGATTTCAGTAGTGAGAGTGAAAAAGAAATGGCTGTTTTAAATTGGATTGCACATTATGGAAAAGAACCGAGTGTTGCAATTGGTCTTCAAGCTTGTCAAATTTCGTGGGATGATGGTGAACACTCTTACAAAGCTGGATCTCCTTGGTGGAGGTGTGAAAACGCCTAGTCTGTGCTTATTGCTCGATGACTTGAATCAGCTACTAATTCGTGTTTCTTTTGCCCGTGGATTGAGTGTGGTATAAGTTTACTTAAAAGGGTTTCTCATCCTATGAAGTTGAAAGTGAGGCTGTTGCTTTAGAGGGTGTTAAATTGTACTATTTAAGAAATGTGAATATTTATTAATTCTGCTTGGAGATGGAAGCATGGAGCAAATTAGACAAATTATTGAAGTGAATCTTATTAGGGGAAATTGGAATTTGCCTTGAATTTTTAGTACTGCCTTTTGTGCTCCCTGCATGTTCTGGCTTTTCACAGAAATAGTCTATTTTTTTTCTTTGACCTAAATCAGTATCAATAAGGTAATAGCTTTACATTTTAGGATTTCATCAAAATCTATGTAGAGTAATTTATTTAATGATAGACCTCTTTACAACTGTTTGAAAATATATTTCATTAAATATGTCTTGATGATTTTACAATCAAAATTGCGCTCATACAGATACACAAGGAAAATTAATATAGGAATCAAATACTGCCCATTGAACTTAATAAATAAGATTTGACATATTCATATTCTCAACAACATCAAAATTCTTTTCGATGTTCATCTGAGTTCTGTGATGCTGTTTCAATGTATTTCTTGTACCAGCTTGCAGATAATCTTGGAGTTCTCTTCTGTGTAGCAAGATCAACATGGTGCAATCCAAACTTTACTGTATATCCATGTAACCACTCAAAGTTGTCAAGTAAGGACCATGCAAAATACCCTCTCACATCTGCTCCATTCCTGATTACCCAGTAAAAAGCTACGTCAGTTTCAAACTAAAAATGAGTAAACTACCAAATAGGTCCCTGGTTTATTCGGCGTTTATAGTTTGGCCCCTAGATTAATGAAATAGATGAATAAGTCCCTGAATTTGTCGAACGTTAGACAAATAGGTCCTTCCGTCTACCTAACTTTCCAAAAAACATGACGTGGCACGTTAAGTGCTGACGTGAAACATTAATTGCTACGTCAGCACGGGTTTAACTGAAAAAAAAAACTGCCAACCGGGTAAATTGCGCCACATCAGCATTATTACTAAAAAAAAAAAGAAAATTCGTGTGTTGACAAATTGGTCCCTGGCTTCAATTTTATTCCATTATTTTCAATTCCCCCTCTTTTTCATCATGTTCATTCATTTTAGTGCCAAATCCTCAAAATAAAATTGTAGTGTCCTAAAACTCTTCCAAACATTCCAATTTAGTCCTTAAAAGTATTAAAACCCCTAAAACCTAAACTCTAAACCCTAAAACTATAAACCCTAAACCTAAAATCCTAAACCCTAAAAACCTAAAACTTAAAAAAATCTAATTTGAGCAATTAGGTCCCTCACCTATTCTTATCCCATTATTCTCAATTCCCCCTCCTTTCATCATCTTCATTCATTTTAGTCCCAAATCCTCAAAATGAAATTGTAAAGTGTCCCAAAACTCTTCCAAACATTCCAACTTAGTCCTTAAAAATATTAAAAACCCTAAAACCCCAAACCCTAAACCCTAAACTCTAAAATCCTAAATCCTAAACCCTAAAATCCTAAAACCTAAGATCCTAAAGCCCTAAACTCTAAAAACCCAAACCCTAACCCCTAAACTCCTCTAAAAACCACTCTCTTGCAATTTGGTCCTTGGGTCCTCAAATTTATCAAATCAGAATTAAAAAAAACATTTAGGGGTTAGGGGTTAGGGTTTGGGGTTTTAGAGTTTAGGGTTTAGGATTTTAGGATTTTAAGATTTAGGATTTTAGAGTTTAGGGTTTTATGATTTTAGGGTTTAGGGTTTTTAATATTTTTAAGGACTAAATTGGAATGTTTGGAAGAGGTTTAGGACACTTTACAATTTTATTTTGAGGATTTGGGACTAAAATGAATGAAGATGATGAAAAGAGGAGGAATTGAGAATAATGGGATAAGAATGGGTGAGGGACCTAATTGCTCAAATTAGATTTTTTTAAGGTTTAGGGTTTATAGTTTTAGGGTTTAGAGTTTAGGGTTTAGGGTTTTTAATACTTTTAAGGACTAAATTGGAATGTTTGGAAGAGTTTTGGGACACTTTACAATTTTATTTTGAGGATTTGTGACTAAAATGAATGAAGATGATGAAAAAGAGGGGGAATTAAAAATAATGCAATAAAATTGAAGCTAGGGACCAATTTGTCAACACACGATTTTTCTTTTTTTTAGTAATAATGCTTATGTGGCGCAATTTACCCAGTTGGCAGTTTTTTTTCTTCAGTTAAACCCGTGCTGAAGTGGCAGTTAAGGTTCCACGTCAGCACTTAACGTGCCATGTCATATTTTTTGGAACGCCAAGTTGACGGAAGTACCTATTTGTCTAATGTTCGACAAATTCGAGGACTTATTTATCTATTTCATTAATCCAGGGACTAAACTATAACCGCCTCATATTTCTAAGGACCGATTTGATAGTTTACTCAACTAAAAATTATACAATCACACTGATTTTCTATCCTATATATGTTGGAAATTTAATTCCCATTCATTATTTGTATATCGCATGTGATTTTTTAGATATAAAATACCTCAATGTGATTAATTGGCAAGGAAAAAAAATCATATGTTTTTGGGTAAATTATACTTTGGTACCATGTGGTTTAAAAAGTGACACTTTGGTACTCTGTGGTATTCACAATTGACACTTTGGTACCCTGTGGTACCAAAGTGTCACTTTTAAACCACACGGTACCAAAGTGAAATATGACCAAACCACAGGGTACCAAAGTGTAATTTACCCTATTGGGTAAATTTTTCTATGATATATATTTGTGTTGCTGGTGGATTATGCTTTTCATGTTGATAATTTCCTACGTACCTTATTGCTGAAAGTAGGGCATCTAAATAACCAGCCATGTAGTTTATTCTGTTGAAGTCATGAAGAAATAATTCCTCAGTGGAATTTTTTCCAGCCACATCAGCGTATCCTACAAGGTGCTTTGCTCAACAATTAAAAAAGTCTGTTTGGCATTGCTTAAAAAGTTTTTTTTTTTGCTTATTTTACGCTAAAAGTTTTTCTTAAAGTCATCCATGAAAGTATTCCAAAGTGATTCAGATTATGATGCTTACCATTTTCAGTTATAATCATTGGAGTGTTATTGTATCTGTCTTTCAGAAAGGTGACAATTTTCTTCATGCCCTGAGGATAAACATTTAACCATTCTAGTGAAGTCTGCATGTTTGAGAGAGCTTGAAAAGTCAGAATGTGAAGTTTTGAGAGTAATATTGTAGAGTTTAGACTATTATAAATCAATCCCGAGAAGATACATTAAAAAGCAACTCAATTCTTGAAAGTCATAGAACTAATATATTTTAATTTGGATTAATAGCCATTTTGATCATCCAACTATATCAAAAGTTCCATTTTGGTCCTCAAACTATTTTTTGTTCCAAATTGGTCCTTGAACTATCATTTTTATTCCACCGTTAGTCCTCAAACTCAATCCATTTGGTTCTGCCGTTAAATACTGATTTGGCAAGCTGAGTTGGCTCTTTCCTCTCATTCTTGATTCTTATGTGCACCAAGCTAATGATATAACAAAATTATACTTAAATATTCCTATCTATTGCTAAAACGTTGTCGTTCATATACCTATATAACATCTCCCAAAACGCAATCCCACCTCCAAAATCGTCTCCTAGGATTCTCTTATGTTCTAGAGGTTAATCTCATCTATTCCCAAATTGTGCTCTTCTCGCCAAACTATTAGACGATTGCAAATGGAACATCGATATCAACACCATCAAACAAAGTGAAATAATACCTCAACAACACCGAACGCCCTCCTCAAACGCCAAACACTATGACAACAACATGAAACAAAGCAATTCACTTCCGTTGATTTAAGGTTTCGCCACGAACTCTTATCGGGGACCAGTTTGAACCTCCACACTTACAGGGTTATGGTTTTAGTGACGAAAGTAATTGAAGAAGACAAAGGGTCTAGTTTAGTGGTACTATGTTTTGGGAGATGTTATTTAGATATGAACGACAGTGTTTCAGTGATAGATAGGAATATTTAAATATCATGTTGCCATATCATTAATCTCATCCACATAAGAAAGAAAAAAGAGCCAACTTAGCTTGCCAAATTAGCATTTAAACGTAGAACTAACAGATTGAGTTTGAGGACTAACGGTGGAATAAAAATTATAGTTTGAGGACCAATTTGAACAAAAAATAGTTTAAGGACCAAAATGGAACTTTTGGTATAGTTGGAGGACCAAAATGGCTATTAAGCCATTTTAATTTTTTTCCCTACAAGTTGGTCTCTAAAAAATAAGTTTTATTACTTTCACGACTTTCAAGGTTTATAAAACTAAATTTTCAAGAATTGAGTTATCAATATCCTTGTATCTTTTTGGGACCAAATTGTAGATTTACTCTAAGATATTTACCCGTTGTCCAAGTGGGACTCCATTTTTCTCAAAGCTGCTTTGGAATGAACCCTCTGTTTTTGTGACCCAATCCACAGGTTCACATTTGGAGAAGATGCAGTCCTTCACATAGCGACTTTCATAGTGGTTGATTCCAATGAAGTCCAAACCTTCCTTCAATTTCTCTTTGTTACTGCTGGAGAATGAGGGCAACAAATTTCCCAGAGTCTCCTCCATCTCTGGAGGGTATTTTCCCAATATGATTGGGTCCAAAAACCTACATATAGTATTCTATTATATAAAAATATATGGATGAAACTTATACAAAATAAAATTATTGATTTGAGGTTAAGTTCATTATTAAAAATTAATGTTTGATAAATGTTTTTGTATCACTGATTATAGAAGAGAGAAAATATATATAAACAAGACATTAAAAAATTATGTTATTTTATAACTAGTGAACCTTGTAGTTAAAATCTACAAAATAAATTTCTAATTTTTCTTTTTAAATATAAGTTGAAAAATTAAGCATAAAAAAGAAAAATAATGATTTATTATTTCTTAAAGATGAAAATTTTCTATTTTTAGTTATTGAAAAATAAAATTATAAAATTTAGTACTCTTAAAGATACAATTATAATTTATTTAATATTTTTATTAATAATACTAAATTTAATGAAAGATATAATTCAGTATTAAATCTCATTGACACCATAAATAATATCTGTTGTGAAAAAATATGACTTGTTAAAGTGAGAGTTACCAAGTCAGAGTGAATGCTTGTGCTCTTTCAATAGCCAATTTGTCTGCTGTGGAATTGCTGAGGGGTTCAAACCATAGAGCATGCACCACAATGCCAATTACACCACCTTGCTCACTCTGAATTTGTTTTCATCATCATCATCATCATCACCAAAATCAACATGTTAATAAACAAAAATATGTGACCTCGAATGTACACCCCCAAAAAAATGTCACCACTATGATGAAGGATTATTGTCATTTGGTATTAAAAATGCGAACTGTTTGAAAATTACCTAAAGAACCCCTTTGTATTTTTAGTTTTTTTTTATTGACTGTTTTATTTTGATAATTTTCAAAAATTTTGTATTAAGTGTTTTATTATTTATGGCGACTTCTAATTTCAAATTATGACCTAAATATATGAAATTCATTAGTTGCAAGTTGATTTGGAATGATCATGTTATTTGCAAGTGTTAAATTTTATATTTAATGTGCTAATCCTAAATAATGATCTTAGTGATTAATTTATATGCTGCACATTAGTCTGATTGATATTATTGCAATAACTCAAATGAGATAAGTTTCCTAATACATTAATTCTATTTTGTGCAAGTATCTAAATAAAGAAACATTTTGAAATCTATCTACTGATAGCTGAGGAATCAGAAATATGTGTCAACTCTCAATCAATTTGTCTACTCAACAATTCTTCTATAAAAAGAAATATGCTTAGAGCTTTATTTGGAACAACATTCAATGGAGAATTGAAGAGCATTATAATTTCCTAACGAGCTACCTTGTGCATCAAGAGTATATATGGAAGAAGAATTCAAATATTCAATCTTACAGAAATTATCAAAGCTTTTGTGAACTAATCTTACATTTGTTGTAATCATTCTGTGTGGATTATCTCTGTGTGAGAAAAACCAAACTCTTTCTACATCTTCTGATTTTGATTCCTTAAGTGGTGGTAGGTAGCCTTCTTCATTCTATTGTAAAATCTTAGAGGTTATCCAAGAGTGGTTGCATTGTATGTGAGGTGTGTATAGGTACCTTATTGCTACCTGTGAGGATTTGTGGGGAACTGTAAAAGAAAAATTGTAAAACCTTTGGGGTGATCCTAGTTTTAGGTTGTTTCCATTGTATTGGTTAGTTTTGCCCACATAATATAAAATTCCTTTGCTTTGTGTTTGGGGAGTGGACGTAGAGTAAGGAAAAAAGCTTTTTATAAGGACTAGTATCTTTGTTTCAACCACTATAAATCTGTGGTGTACTTTCTTTACCCTTAATTCTTTATTTTCCACATTTACAAGTTAACGAAATTATTTTTATAAAAACTTCGTCAAGGAACCTAACGAGAAGGAAACATATTTTTGTAAGGAATCAGTTGTTCAAGTAATTTTAATTTACTTCGAAAAAGTTTTTCAAAATCCTATTTAACCCCCTTCTAGGATTACTTATCAGTACATTATGACTAACAAGAACTATTGGATAATTTGTTATATATTTTCTTTTTATGTGTATATTATAAATAATTGGAATCCCACATCACTCTCTCATCATTCTCTTTGTTTGAATTCTTCAATTTTTTACTAGCTTAAACGTCAGAGTTAATTCACAGCTCTTCTTGTATATTATTCTTGCAGGTTTTTCAGCTTTACTCAGTTTTTTATTATGCTCAACAGAACTAGCTAGGTAGGTCATCTTACTATTTTGGTTTGTTAGTTCTACTACTATATAAGGAAAAGTTGAAGGATTATATATACTAAAAGGCATAATTATTAGTATCAAACTACCTGATATTTGGTTCTGTAAATATGAACTGCAGAAGCATGAGATAGGATCATATTATGGGCTGCAATAAAGGGCTCTTTCTCTGAATCTCCTTCACTACAATTGCCAAATCCTTTTGAGCAACGATTTGGTGGATAATGACCATAACGGTAACCCCAAATGACTTGGAATTGTGGCTCATTGAAAGTAGCCCAATACTTTACTCTGTCTCCAAAGTATTTGAAACATGTTTCTGCATAATGTGCAAAATCTATCCTGCACGTCAATATCAAACATACTTTAGTACTTTTTTTTTTTTTTAATTGGAAGTAATTTTTAGAGTGAGATAAAGATAGAGGGAGTTGCTTACTGTGACTCAGGACTTAGCCAACTACCATATCTGTCCTCAAGTTCTTGAGGGATGTCATAGTGCGATAGAGTTACAAATGGTTGAATGCCTGTGAATTGTCCATATGAGAGATTTCAGAAAATTTTTGAAATTACAAATGGTTCAAAAATTCATTCTTTTTTTTATTATTTAAAAATAATTTTTAAATTTAATTTTAGAAATATGTTTTACAATATAAAAATAATTTATTTGACAAAAATTTATTTTAAGTTCTAATTTGAAAATAAGAAAATAACTCCATCCAAAAAAGAAAATAACAAAAAAAGTGTGAATAATCTGTTAGCTTGTTACGATGTATTGAATTATAAAAAATAAACCTTTGAGTAGCAGAGCATCTATTAGCTTGTTATAGTAGATGACACCATCCAAGTTGACTTGCCCAAATCTGCCTTCTGTTAAAAAATAAAACCAAATTGTACATTTATGGATAACTCATCACTTGAAGCTAATTAATTAATAAAGTTCAAATTTCTCATTAATTAATTAATTAATGTGAAACAGAGAGAAGCCTATCAATATACATACTTGGTAGAACTCTTGCCCATGAAATTGAGAATCTGTAGCTGTTAACGTTCATAGCTTCCATTAGATTTATATCCTCCTGTTGTAATCCACATTCAAATTTTAATTAGAATGATTCTGCCTCATTATAATATAATATTCAAGACAAAAATCACATTGGTTTCAATTTTGAAGAGGAATTATTAACATGTAAAGTGTTCTTCGAGTACAAAGTTTGTTCTTTTTTCTTTTTTTGTCAAATTGTAATTTTGGTCCCTTATCTTTGGAGTAAAATGTAAACTAGCTCTTTATCTTTTTCTTTTTTGCAATTTTGGTTCTATAACTTGGCTTTGTCTTGCTTTTGAATGAATTATGTTTCAGGTAAAAGAAAAAGTATGATTATTACGATTTTGGAATTATGTGTTACTTTTGACGAATTGTTTTTCTATCTAGTTGAGACCATCAGCAAATGAGGTCAAATCAAACTCGAAATTGATTTTGGAATCAACAAGTGAAAATTTGTTGGAAAACCACCTTCGGGCTTAATTTGACCTTATTTATTAACGGTAATAGTTGGGCAAAAAAAAATTATTAATCAAAAGTAACATGTAATTCAAAACTTTTTGCAATCAGAAGTCACATGGAAAAAAAATAAAGGATTATATTACAATTTACTCCAAAGATAATAAACCAAAATTGTACTTTATTTAGATATTATCTTTGGATTAGCTTAGTTATAATTAGATATTATTTCTATTATTTTATTTAGAGTTTCACTTTACCATATAACGATTATATTGATCAACTGCAATGTCTCCACTACTTCCATCAATGATTTTACCTGAAAATTAATTAGCAGTCGTTTATGAGTTTAACATTAGATTTATAGAATGAAAATGAAAAGCAACTAATCAAATCCACGTTTCTACACTGAAGTCTAATATCTAAGCCGCAAAGTAAAGCATATACTTACAAACCTTTATTGAAATTTATGTTATTAATTGAAGGATTGGATGAGTATTAGCCTATTAGGTTATAACTCAATTTTTATTCTAAAAGTTGAGGTTAAATTTTATTTTTCTTAAAATTGTTTTTTTTTTTTTTGCCTATCTTAAGAAACTCCAACTTCGTCAACTCTAACTTAATAGCCAAAGACTGGGAGTTTTTATGTTTTAAACTAATGATGAAATAAGTCTGAAAGTTTAAGAACCACAATAGAATAAGAAAAATTTGAAGACAAAAAAAATTCACTCTAATTCGAGTACCAAAATAAGATTTTAACTTATGTTATTTACTACATGAAATTTAATGGTAATTTTTAACAAAAGTTAAACATTTAAAATTTCCTGAAAAAAAAATTCTTAAAATTGAAACGAAATTTAACCATAAAAAAGAAAAAAGAAAAAAAGTTCAAGTAAAACTTATTACATCTTTATTATAAGATTCTTTAATTTCAATTACAAACCTATTTTATTTTTAATTTTTTCTATGATTGATAATGTAAAAAAAAAATGCGTTTAATATTAATTCTCTTTTTATCATGATAAGTCATGTATAAAACTTTTGTTCGATATATATTTATTAAGAATATTATAACAAATATATAAAGAATCTTATTTAATTTTAAATTTATGATTATTATTATCTCAAAAAATTTGTAAAGAGCAAACATAAGTTAATTGTAGATGTGAAGTCACCTGGTGTGTGAGTGAAGACGTCCCAATTGCTTAGTCCTTTGCCGTTACTAAGGTAAGCACCTTCATACTGTTTAAAAGTTGAACAAAAATCCCATATATATATCAACTTTGATTAGTGCAAATTTGAATTTATTTGATTACCATGTTCATTGAATAGTGCCAAAGAGTAAAACAATATATGGTGACAAAAAACCTGATAAGAAGAAGAAGCAGTCCCAAAGAGGAAGTCTTGAGAAAAAGCAAAAGCAATGTTATGATGTTGACATGAAGTGATGAGCAGAAGAAACCACAGAAGCTGCAATAATGGAGGGAATTCCATATATATCTTGGTATATACTTGATTCTCGGTGATTTCTTCCTAGCTACCAGCATATATATATAATTAAGCACATACGTATGAACCATTTTATACACTCAAAAACTCCTGCTCCCTTTCAGTTTAGTCCCTTGAAGTTCCCTCTCTCTCACGCGTGCTCACTCTCCCTTTTATCCCTCACAACCCTTCTACATTCTTTTTGGTAGTGTGTCGTGTACTCGTGTTGTGTATGCATGTGTTAGTGATGGATAATTACATATCCCACATATAATATAGTCCACATATAATATATAGTAAAGATATATGAAAAAGTTAGATCCTAACTTAATTACCTCCTTCACTCTTTCGTTTTTGAAGTGTGTGAGATGATGCTGGAAATATTATATATATTAGGGTAAATTGCAGTTTGGTACCTTGTGGTTAGGAGCGATTCCACTTTGGTACCCTGAAAGAAAAATTTTTTCAGTTTGGTGTCCCGTAGTTTGCTCCGTTAGCGAATTGGTCCCCTGTGTTTTATTTTCGTTAGGATTTAATGGCAAATGTGATTGTGACTATCTTAAAATGTCAAAAACCTCCCCACAAGTCTTCTCTTATGCGTTTAAGTCATTTCCCTTTACTAAATAGTCCTGATTTAATTACACGTTAATCCCAAAAGTTTATGATTTATCAAAATAGTCTTTAGAACCTCAAAAAACGTATGAGCATCTATGTCCCAAAACTCTTCTAAACATTCTAATTTAGTCCTTAAAAATATTAAAAACCCTACACCCTAAATCCTAAATCCCTAAAACTTAATTTTTTTAATCTTCATCTTCATCCAATTTAGTCCTTAAAAATATTAAAAACCCTAAATCTTAAAATCCTACAACCCTAAACCCTTAAAAAAATCACTCTTGCTATTTGGTCCCTGGGTCCTCAAATTTATTAAATCAAAATTAAAAAAAAAACATTTTGGTCCTAAATCCTAATTTCATCATAAGAACAAGAAAACATTTTGGTCCTAAATCCTCGGATGATGCCGCCTGAAGAATCCTCTTGATCTGCGAGCCATCTCCTTTCGAACCCGTTATCAGATACACAAATCTGGGCAGAATCGGAAGCCTAAACTCGCGGATTCCTAAATCGGAGAAATCTGGGTAAGAAGAGTCTGAAGCCGAAGAGGATTTGCCGTTGTGGTGGGTGCGAAAAATGAGAAGAGTGTGATGGAGAGAAGGGAAAGCGTCGTGAGGGTGGGGATGAAGCATTTGCGATCTGGATGAGGATGATGATGATAGGGAGGAGAAATGTGTGTGCGTTTCATGGTGGATTTGGAGGAAGATTGGGGATTTAGGGCATAAAGAAGAAGAAGGAGAAGAAGATGATGATAAGGAAAATGGGGTTGTGAAAAAATGGGATTGGGAAATTGGGAAATTAGGTGGGGAGTACATTGTTGCAGTTGAAAGTCTGACTGTTACTGGTACAGCAGTACCTGAAAGGAGAGGACGATGGCGATATATCTTGTTCTTACGATGAAATTAGGATTTAGGATCAAAATGTTTTTTTTTTAAGTTTGATTTAATAAATTTGAGGACCTAGGGACCAAATAGCGAGAGAGTGATTGTTTTAGGGGTTTAGGGTTTAGAGTTTTAGGATTTTAGGATTTAGGGTTTTTAATATTTTTAAGGACTAAATTGGATGAAGATGAAGATTAAAAAAATTAAATTTTAGGGATTTAGGATTTAGGGTTTTTAATATTTTTAAGGACTAAATTAGAATGTTTGGAAGAGTTTTGGGACATAGATGCTCATTTGTCTTTTGAGGTTCTAAGGACTATTTTGATAAATCATAAACTTTTGGGATTAAAGTAATTAAATCAGAACTATTTAGTAAAGGGAAATGACTTAAACGCATAAGAGAAGACTTGCTAGGAGGTTTTTGACATTTTAAGATAGTCACAATCACATTTTCCGTTAAATCCTAAAGGAAATAAAGCACAGAGGACCAATTCGCTAACGGAGCAAACCACGGGGCACCAAATTGCAAAAATTTTTCTTTCAGGGTATACCCTATATATTATAATG
>QANZ01019671.1:0-18963 GCA_003254925.1 Chamaecrista fasciculata
ATTAAATTAAATATTTTTACTAATATAAATATCATTAAACTAATAAATTCATGTTTAATTAATGCTTTCATCAATATATATAAATTAAACAAACATTTCAAATTAAATTCATAAAAAATTACTTTCTTTAAAAAATGGTTCGATTGGAACAATGACTCATCCCAATTATAACCGACCTAAATTTAAGGTATATCTACGATCATATATAATCTCACTCAACCTAACATGACCCATTTTCATTCCTAATGACCACTTTATATATAGGAGATTATGCTAAAAAAATTACAATGTAGAAGATGATATTTACTAATCTGGAGTAGTCATTCACCTTGAGACTGATATAGTCAAGCCACAAGATTCAAGAAAGAAGAGGAAATGGAATTCATCAACAATGGAGGGAAAACTTGTACAAGAAAGAGACCCTAAAACAGAGAGAAAACCCCCAAAATCTATTTTCACCAAAAATCAATTCTAAAAAAGTGACATACAAAAGAGGCGGTCAAAAATACATTAATGAGACATTTGAGTAAAACTTCAAAATAGTCCTTAAGTTGTAATTACAAAATAATATTAATTAATGTAAGTATACATATTATGAAATAAATTTAGTCTCCATCATAAAAACAAAACTCCATATGGTCTTAGTAATTTAATGGGTTAATTACTAATTGTCTTCGGACGTGGCTTGGGGTTCTCAGTTTAATCTTGGAAGGGCTTGTGGATAATCTAACACATCAATGATGATCACAAGCAATATGAACCTAAATTTATTACTTAATAAGTTAAAATAAATAATCGATACAATGATTAATTAATGTTAATCCACAAAATTATTTATAAAATTCCAACCAATTACTCTGTTTCTTTTAAACCAACCCATTGGATTATTAGTCAAGGTGTGACATTAAATGTTTTATGGCAAAGGCTCAAGTGTGAGACCAAGTTATAATCGAACCATGACATTTAGGCGTTTGTTGTACTGTAAATTATAAAAATAGAGTTATGTCTTTACTAACAATTATAACTTTTGGCCTAATGATAAGCACTTCATTCTAAATTTCTAATCGTTAAGAATAAGAAGAATAAAATTTAGGCGAATTCTAAAGTCCCATCATCACATTGCATAACTATATAGTAGCTAGAGGAAGGCAAGGTATTGCACCTTGAATACTTACTTGCATGTGGCTTTAATGCTACCACGAGGGAAAGGGTTTGTATAGATCTTTATGCTAAGTCCGCTGCTGAGCTGTTCTTTTTGCCATTATAGTGTTAACCTAAGAAGCATGGACACTTCATTTTGAGAGCGTGTCGCCGTGTCGGACACGTGTCAGTGTCCGACACCCGTACGACACCGACACGACACATATTCATAAATTTTAAAATATAAATCAATTTTTTGTGACTTTAACATGACATATAAGAGAAAATAATTATACATATGACATATATTATGAATAAAACTTGTAATTTTTAAATTTTTCATTAAAAATTATGAATATTTAATTATTTATATATATATATATATGGCGTGTCGTGTCGCGTAATTTTGACAGTTTAACGTGTCGCTGTGTCCGTGTCCGTGTCGTGTCCCGTGTCCGTGTCAGTGTCCATGCTTCCTAGGTGTTAACAACATTCAGATCACCATGTGCCTTTAATTTAACTGCTTTATGTATTTAGCTACCCTTTCCAACTTTTGCCACTCAACTTGATGCACTTGTTATGTAATTTGAGGTCTATGGTAATAAATAAATTCTTTTAAGACAACAAATTTTGGTGATGACAATTTTGGAAAATACTTAGGATAACTATATGAATCCACTCAATAAATATCAAATATCGAATAAAGTACGTATAATAAAAAATAAAAAATAAAAAATATCGAATATCGGATAAATAAAAATATTATTTCAACTACTCAATATCTATTCAAAAATGAATTGATAACTAGGGTTCCTAGTATTTGGAACCCTATAATATAAATACTTTAATATATATATATATATATTATTTTTAATTAATTTATTTTAGTCAACGAATTTTGAATATCAATTGTCAAAATATATCCGACTATTGAAGTAGGATATATCATATCCTATATATATCCAATATTTTTTTTTTTGGATATTTAGGTACTCATCAGATATCGATAAAATAGAAATACGGATACTAATTTTTCGAATATGAATACAGTACAATATTATATAGAATAAACAGATACAGAGATATTTTATTATAATTAACAATAATTTTGATATAAATATATTTTTTTTATCATGGACATTATTTTCTATTTCCAAATTTGATCTAGAATGGCACAAGTCGTCTCTATATTTGAGTGGGTCTCAAAATTAATTTCCATCTTTTAATGTTACAAATAGTTAAATATGTGTATTCAAATTTACATTAAAAAATTTAAAATAATTTGTACATATAATCTATTTTTATTCACCAATATATAATAATTTAAAAAAGTCATAAATAAGTATATTATTAAAATACTTCAATATATATATATATAATAGGGAATTTTCTATACTTTTATCATTTATATTTATTATAGAGTTAGAGAAAAAAAAGTTAAAAAGAAAAAGTGTGAATCTATATATTTACAAGAAATGTAGAGAGTGTCTCTCTATCTTTGTTCACTGTTAATTCAAGCTCGAATCTATAATTTTCTGAGAATAAATTTTTATACCCAAATTTATATATTTACATGTAAAACTGACGGATTGCCATCACCTATATAAATATCTCGATTTCCCTAACTAAAAGTTGGTGATATGGTCCACACGTACACACATTGAACAAAAATGGTAACAACCTCTCTTAGCAAAATAGCCTTATATGCTGTAACATCACCACATTCTCTCAACTCATCATCATCATCATCATCATCATCATCACCATCTCTCTCTCACACACATAAATACATACATTCCTCTGTCCTTTATAGTTAGTACTTAATTAGCAGAAGAAGACACTTCTCAAGAAATATGGTACAATCAAAGAAATTCAGAGGTGTGAGGCAACGCCATTGGGGCTCATGGGTTTCTGAGATTCGTCACCCACTACTGTATATACATATATATTCTAAATATTCTTCTCCATCATCTCTTTCCTTGGATCAAAATACACAGCTTAGTTATTGGAAGAACCAAACGGTATACTATTTAGTCTATAAAAATGATTAATAAGTACACTGTTTGGATCTTTCAGGACTAAATTGTGTATTTCAATTGTGTATATTCTAAATATTCTTCTCCATCATCTCTTACCTTAGATTTATGACTAAATTAACAATTTGATCATTGAAAGATAAATTATCGAGTTGAAACTTGATTCTTGAAAAATCAAAATACACAGTTTAGTCATTGGAAAAATAACATTATACTTATTAGTCTTCAAAAGAATCAAACAATATACTTTCTAATCTATGAAAATGATTAATAAATACACTGTTTGAATCTTTCAAGACTAAACTGTATATTTCAATCCCTTAAAGACAAGTTGCAACTTGGTAATCTTTCATAAACTAAATTATTGATTTACTCTATATGAATGTAAATGTGTGTTTGATTTTTGTAGGAAAAGAAGGGTGTGGCTTGGGACATTTGAGAGTGCTGAAGAGGCAGCTAGAGCATATGATGAAGCAGCCATTTTGATGAATGGAGCAAAAGCAAAAACCAACTTCCCAATCATCTCCTCTGTTTCTTCTTCTTCTTCTTCAATTGTGAATCTGAGAGCTAAGCTTCGAAAGATGATATACAAATGGCCATCTTCGCCTTCTATCACTTGCTTGAGGCTTGACACTCAGAATTCTCACATTGGAGTGTGGCAGAATTCAAAATGGCTCATGATGCTTCAGCTTCAAACAAATAATAATAATAATAAGAATGATATTCGTGGAGATTCTCATCACTCTGCTTTTTCTTCTTCTACATCATCTTCATCATCATCATCAAAGAAGGTAGTTAAGTCTGAAGATGCCAATGATGATGTTGGGCTATTGTTACAAGATGATGAGCACAGAATTGCCTTGCAGATGATTGAAGAACTTCTCAATACAAATTAATAATAAGTTAATAACTCTAATATATATTTGGTCAAAACTTCGTTTTAGTCCTCAAACTATAGGGTGAGTTCCATTTTGGTCATAAAACTTTTTTTTATCCCTAAACTTTCCTATTTGTACTACCATTAGTCGAAAATGCGATTTCGTTTGATTTCTTATGTTATTTCTAACTTAGACATAGTTCCATCTTATATGTATCATAATAAATGAATTAAGAAAGACATTCACAGAGAGAAAAAAGTCTTTATTCTTAGTTTTAAATTGGAAATTGTTATTGATTTTTCTTTCTAAATATGGATATTTTTCTTTTTTTTATCTGTCAAGTCACTTATTAATTAAGACATATGTATGAGAGAAAAATTGTCTAGATAAGGTGTCTATTTTAGATATAATGATAAAATTAAGACGAAATAACATTTTGAACTAGTGTTAGAACAAATGAAACAATTTAAAGACCCAAATGAAACAAAAACGTTTTAAGACTAATTAAAACATAACTTATCTTATAGTTCGCTGACCGAAATGAGGTTTTGCCTTGTATGTTACTAAACTTTGATAGGTGATTTAATTTGGTTATAATATCTGAAATTGTGAATATTTGGTTTTGCAATTTGAATAATATATTGTTGTCCTTGTTTAATTGCTACTAATTCATTAAAAAATTAAACAATGTGTACAAACAAGGCTCTTGCTTGGTTTTATTTTAAAAAATTAGGGTAAATTATAAGGAAGGTTATTGTGGTTTGAAAAGTGTCAATTTAGGGTTTGAGGTTTATTCTGTTAGCAGAAATGGTTCCTGTAGTATATTTTACCCATATTCTATCGGGTCCCCACCTTAATAAAAATGAAACTAGACTTTAATATAATGTTTGGGAATGTTAGAATACATAAAAGATTAGCATTTGGCAGTGGTAACATACAAGGAAAACTAGCAAAACAAATGAGCATTTCATGAGGCGAAATTGACGAGAAAAGAGAAAGAAATGGTCACCTAACAGAGAAGAGAAGGAGGAGCCTATGGTGGTTGCGGATAAATCATATTACTCCCAAAATTTAACCACAAGATTAGACTGACTTCTAAATTCACTATATAATCTTATTTTAGAAAAACTACTAAGCTTAATATTTTTTTTTCTTGGGATATTACATGTCAAATTCTATTTGTTTTCTTTTTTCGCCTATAAATGGCGAACCATGAGTGTCGATGGGGATTGGGGAATTTTTGGGTTTTGCTAGGTTTTGGTTATTGGTTTTCGCTGTGAACAAAATCAATAAAGGGATAGAGAAAATTGAGTTGAAATCCGGAGAAAAAGCGTATTGGGAAAGTGATTTCAAGTGGTGAATTCGATTTTTGTATTTTATTGTTGGGTTAGCTTTTTTTTTCACTTTTAAATTGTGTTTGTGTCGTTATTACTCCTTTGCTGCTTGATTTCATTTGGGTTGATGATTTTTTATTTGAAAATGACGTGAAAATGATATAGAATAAACCCAGATTTTCTATTTGTAAGTTTTAGGGACCTATTTGATAAAGATGATAAACTTTTTGGAAAATTCTGAGATGAATCAGGACCTGAATGAAAGAAAATCTTGAAAGAAGGGGTAAGATCTTGATAAAAATGCATTTTTCCGTTAATTTTTGACGAAATAATACTACATGGATCCTTTCTGCTAATGAAGTAAACCTTAATCCCTAAATTGTAACTTTTCAAATCACACAGACTCGATATCAAAATACCCCAAACAACAGGGATCTTCTGTATAATTTACCAAAAAAATTAAAATTCAAAAAAAAAATTTGATTATGGTCTAATTCTAAAAATACTACCAAAAAAAAAAGAAGAGAACTGAATTAAGATTTGACTTATCATAGATATTAATATATTTTATCATATAAATCTAAGTATTAATTTTATTAGTTAGATGACTCTTTTATGCAGCCAAATCACATATTTGTGAAAATGGGTATCAGAGAAGAAGGCTAATTCTGAATAATGCACTGGCCATTGAGTGATTCTATTCATTCATAAAGAATATAATATAGGTCAAAATACAAATTTAATCTCATCTTTTGCTAAGTTTTCAATTTGGTCCTTATCTTTTTTTGTTGTGTTTTTTGTCCTATATCTTTGCAAAAGGTCTCAATTTGGTCCCATATATTTTGGTTAGGTTGCAGAATTGGTCCTCATCTTATCCTTGCAAAAGAATCAATCGTTAATTGATCTTTTTACAAAAATATGATATCACTTCTGCACCTAACTCAAAGATATAGGATCGATCCTGCAATGGACCCAAATATATGGGACCAAATCTGTAATAAAAAAAATATGCGACCAAATTGAAACCTCACCTTAAGATATGAGACTAACTTTACACTCTGACTTATAATATATATATACACACACAATTGAGAGAAGAAGGAAAGCACGTAGAAACTATCTACCTATTAGCTAAAGGATTGACTAATGCATACACAAAAAAATTATATCCATAACGGGAAGGAACAATTGTAATTTGTACATAACAGAAAAGAAAAAAGAAATAAAAATATACTCTAGTCCTTCTCGATCATTTTGTATATGGAATAATCAAATATAAGCATGAGCATGTTGAATTTATGAAATGTGGGGTACGAAGTTTATTTAGAAAAGGAAAATAGAAAAGCAAGCTATATATATCTTTACCATTTCTATGCATAAAATAAGAATGTCCTAGTGAAGCTTCCAATTCTTCGGTGGAAACCAATAAATTTTGGAGCAACACACCCATGTGGTAGAGAGATTTTTAGGGTCTTTAGGCCAAGGCATTTCTTTCTCAAGCAATTAATTAAACTACTTTCAGAAATCAGAAGTAGTCATAAAATAAACTTTTGATTTTATACAAAAAAAATTATTTTGTTAAAATTTTCAATGAAAAAACTTATTTTTTTATGATTTTATAATTATAGTTATAAATATTTTATATTGATATAAATTTAAATTAATAATAATTATAATTAATAGTAAAAAGTGTTTTTTAATGAAAACAATAATACAGTAATTTATTTGTAAAAAATAAAAAAATTGAATAGGTTTTCTTTTATCATTTTGTAAAGTTGATGAACTTTTTGCAAAGTGAGTAAAATTAAATGATTTTTTTTTACAATTTTAAAATAATAATCCAGAAAAAATGTATCTTTCTTATTGTTATACTCACAAATCGTAGAATAAATTATCTTACAACAACTTCGGCATTTGGAAAATGTTTACTTGAATTATTAGAGGTAATTGAATATTTTCGTTCTAAATCGAAATGAATCTTTCATCTTTGAAACTATTGGAGTTAGCAAAAATAAAAACAACACAAAAAAGTGTTGCAGAGCAAAGGGAAAAAATAATGTGACAAGAAATGGTTTATATTTTTACAGAATGTGAGCACCAAATCCGGTGAAGACTTACGAGCTACGAGAGTATATTTTAGATCAACGAGAATCAATTTATTGAAAAATCAATTATCCAATTAAATCATTCTTTATTCGTATTATTTATTAAAGTTTCACTGTTTGAATTGGAGTCGACGACGATGCGTTGAATTGGAGCTTGTCGATGAAATTCTTGTCGTTGGCGATCGCGAGGGCCTCACTTTCATCGATGAAATCGACGTTGCCAATTTTCGCCAGAATTTGCGCCTCCACCAAATGGCCAACGCAAGCTCGCGCGATGATCAGAATTGACACAGCGCACTTGATCTATTTGATGAGAGAAGGAAGATTGAACCGCCAGTGCCGGCACCAAGGTCAGAGATGATTATGGCTTGAACGCCAACGTTTTGAGCAATCTTGACTTGCCCTATGTTGGAAACTTCAAGAACGACATATTGTTGAAATATTTATTAGTTACCTCAGAGTAATTTCTTGTAAACAGTATGTAATTACCATTGTACTCTCAGTTAGTTGTACATATGGTTAGCTAGTTTGTTGTATTAGTTAGCTTAGTTAGCTTTTGGTTCATTTTTGTGACTCTGTATATAAGTCCTTGTACTGTACATTTCCATTTCAATTATACAATAACCTTTTTCTCATATATTTTACTTTACTTCTGATTTCTCTCTTCCTCTATACTCTTCTATTTTCTCATGGTATCAGAGCAAACCATCTAGGGTTCGTTTCCATCTTTCTTGAGGATTCGACCTTCTCTTCTCTCTAATGGCGGAATCTCAGACTTCCAATGCTGCTTCTGTTACCAATACTCCTGCTCCTCACACTGCTGCTCGCTCCGACGGTGTTCTTTCCCCAAATTATCGGAAGGATCCGTATTACTTACATCCTTCCGATAATCCAGGGCTCTCTCTCGTTTCTTGTCCCCTTGATTTGAAGAACTATCTCTGCTGGCGTCGATCTATGCTTATTGCATTACAGGCAAAGAATAAAGTCGCTTTTGTGGATGGACGCCTTTCAAAGCTGATTGATGAAGATTTAGATGATTTTTCGAGCTGGATTTTTGTTAACTCAATGGTGACTTCGTGGCTGCTCAATTCTATGTCGAAGGATCTCTCTGAGGCATATATGTATGCTTCTTCTGCGCGTGAACTCTGGTTCGAGTTGGAAGAGAAATTTGGTGAGGTAGATAAGCCTCGTGTTTTCAAATTGAGGAAACAACTTATTTCTACAGTGCAAGGTACTGATTCTATTGCTCTTTACTCGAATAAATTGAAGAAAATTTGGTCTGAGCTTCAGGTTTTAGATCCTCGTCCTACCTGTACTTGTTCTGTTGCTCGAAAATATGATGATAAGTACAATAATAATGTTGTAATGCAGTTTCTCATGGGACTGAATGAGGTTTATGATAGTGCTGTTAGCAATATTTTGATGATGGATCCTCTACCTACATATAACAAAACCTATTCCATGATTTCTCGCATTGAGAATCAAAAGGATGTTTCTGTTTCACTTACTTCTACAGCTGTTGAATCCAGTGCTATGGCTGTTAAATTTAGTTCAGCTCCTAGAAATTCTCCTACTCCTGCTAGTTCTAATTCTTCTAAGAAGAATAACAAGACAGATCGTTTCTGTATGCATTGTCGCAAGTCTGGACATCTTGAGGAAGCCTGTTTTAAAAAACATGGCTATCCAGATTGGTTTAAAGATTACAAGAAAGATCAATCTAAGAATACTACTGCTTATGCTCATGCTGTGAATGAAGTTTCTGACATGTCTGATTGCAAGAATCAGGATGTGGATCGCCAATCTATTTCTGATATGGTACAGGAGGAATTCAAGAAACTAATGAAAGGCAAAAATAATGTTGAGGATACACCTCTGGCTGCAAGTTATTTTGCTGACTTTGCAGGTATGATTTCTCCTTCTACTAGAATTCCTGAGACTCGCTGGATTATAGACTCAGGTGCCTCAAATCATATATGTTCAGATCTTAGTTTGATGACTGGTTTGAGGAAAATTAGTGGTAAAAATACAGTTCAAATACTAGATGGGAGTTTGAGGTTTGTCAAGTTGGTAGGAAATGTTGTTTTGCATAAGAATTTGGTGTTATATGATGTGTTGTTTGTGCCAGATTTCAAGTACAATCTCATATCTGTTGCCAAACTTCTTATGCATTCTGATAAAGAACTATTTTTTGATGGTACTCGATGCTTGTTGTAGGACCAGTCCAGTAAATGGGAGATTGGAAGGAATACAGGGCACTTATATTTTTTTGAAGGAATATCAGAAGTTTCCGCTGATAACAAAATCCTGTGTAATGCTGTTAGTAGTAAAATAGATAATAGTTCTAACCTTTGGCATAATAGGTTAGGACATCCTTCTGATAAGGTTTTACAGAATTTACCTTTTCCTTGTAATTCTCAGAATAAGATTTGTGATGTTTGTCATCATGCTAAGCAGAGCCGATTGCCTTTTCAGAGGAGTTGTAATTCTGCTGAACATATTTTTGAGCTGTTGCATATTGATGTTTGGGGACCTTATGGTGTACCATCATTGTCTGGGGCGCGTTTTTTGCTTACAATAGTGGATGATTTTTCTCGGGCTGTATGGGTGTATTTGATGAAAACTAAATGTCAAGTTTCTGGTTTGTTAACACAGTTTTTTGCTTATGTTAAAAACCATTTTGACACTACAGTTAAGACTGTGAGGACGGATAATGGAAGTGAATTTCTTAGTCTTAATTGTCAGAAATTATTTGCTGAACATGAAGTTTTACATCAGAGAACTTGTGTATATACACCACAGCAGAATGGTATCGTAGAGAGAAAACATAGACACTTGATACAAGTAGCAAGAGCACTATTATTTCAGGGTGGTCTCAGTCATAAGTTTTGGGGGGAAGCAGTTTTACATGCAGCATACTTGATTAATCTTCTACCTTCAGTAGTGTTAAATTGGGTATCACCTTATGAAAAATTACATGGGAAAGTGCCTTCTTTTGATCAGTTGAAAGTTTTTGGATGTCTGGTATTTGCAATTGTAGTTGGTCCTCATCAACGAAAATTTGATTCTAGAGCTAGAAAATGTATTTTTCTAGGCTATATTTCAGGTTGCAAGGGGTTCAAGCTTTATGATCTTACTGCTAGAACTTTTTTGGTATCTAGAGATGTTGTTTTTTATGAGCAGGATTTTCCTATGCGTACAGTTTCTGATAATACTGATATGGCAGTTCCTTTACCTTTGCCAATCTTTGAAGAAGTGGGTGATGAAGCTTTATTACCTTCTCAGATTCCAGAGCATAATAGAGCAGTAGTGGATGTCAATTCTTCATCTGTTAATTCTGGTCATGTACCAGATTCTATTTCTAATTCTCCTCATGTAGATTCAGAATTGCCTACAGTACAGTCACAAGTTAGAAGAAGTACTAGAATTCGTTAACAACCCACATGGATGCAAGATTATCTTGTGGGCAGTGTGCCTTCATTTTCTGGAGATTATGTTTCTTTTATGACTAATCTTTCTCATATTCAGGAACCTCATAGTTATGATCAGGCTCGGCTATCTTCTCATTGGGTTGATGCTATGGAAAAAGAAATTACAGCTCTTGAAGGTAATCAAACATGGGATTTGGTTGTGTTGCCTTCTAATAAAAAACCTATAGGATGTCGTTGGGTTTATAAAACAAAGTTGAAATCTGATGGTAGTATTGAAAGACATAAAGCTAGGTTGGTAGCCAAGGGTTACAATCAAATTGAGGGAATAGATTATTCCGATAGTTATTCTCCTGTGGTTAGGAATGTTACTGTCAGAATTATTCTTGCTATTGCAGCTGCTAGGAAGTGGCCTTTACATCAATTTGATGTAAATAATGCTTTCCTACATGGTCATTTAGATGAGGATGTTTATATGTTATCACCTTCAGGGTATACAAAGGCTAAAAAAGGTGAAGTTTGTAAATTGAAAAGGAGCTTGTATGGCCTTAAACAAGCTTCTAGGCAATGGAATAAGGAGTTGACAACAAAATTGACAAAAGTTGGGTTTGTACAATCCAATTTTGATCATTGTTTGTTTACTAAATCTACTGCTGCTGGTTCTATTTTTTTGCTTGTTTATGTGGATGATATATTGGTGACAAGTAATTCTATAGCCTTAATTGATTCAGTTAAAAGTTTTTTGCATGAAGCTTTTACAATTAAGGATTTGGGGCCTGCACATTACTTTCTTGGTTTGGAAATTGCTAGAGGACCAATGGGAACACATATTAATCAGCGAAAGTATGTGTTAGATTTGATTGAGGAGTGTGGGTTGTCAGGTGCTAAAGTTGCTGAAACACCTATGGTGAAGTCTGAAAAAGTTTTAAGCAGTAAAGGAATTAGAATGCAAGATCCAGAAAAATATAGAAGATTAATTGGGCGTTTATTATATCTGAATTTTACTCGGCCTGACATTACTTATGCTACTCAGCAGCTTAGTCAGTTTGTCCATGAGCCTTGTGTTGATCATTGGCATGCAGCATTACATATCTTGAGGTATTTGAAACAAGATCCAGCAAAAGGGTTATTTTATTCTCACAATGACTCTTTAAAGTTGGAAGCATATTGTGATGCAGATTGGGCCACTTGCCTTGATACTAGAAGAAGTGTAACAGGTTATTGTGTTTTGCTAGGAGATTCTTTGATTTCGTGGAAGGCTAAGAAACAGACTACTATTTCCCGCAGCTCTGCAGAAGTAGAGTACCGAAGCCTAGCATCTACAGTAGCAGAATTGAAATGGATATCTTATATTTTGAAGGATTTGAATGTCTATACCTTTATGGTGTGATAGTCAAGCTGCAATACATATTGTGGCTAATCCTATATTCCATGAACGTACCAAACACTTAGAAATAGATTGTCATTATGTTAGAGAGCAGTACAAGCTGGGTTTTGTGGCTCCTCAGTATATTTTTTCTTCATCTCAGCTTGCTGATATCTTTACAAAAGCTTTACCTGCTACTAGTTTCATTCCATTAGTTTCCAAGTTGGGTCTCTTGACTTCTCAAAAGACTCCAACTTGAGGAGGGGGTGTTGAAATAATTATTAGTTAGCTCAGAGTAATTTATTGTAAACAATATGTAATTACCATTGTACCCTCAGTTAGTTGTACATATGGTTAGCTGGTTTGTTGTATTAGTTAGCTTAGTTAGCTTTTGGCTCATTTTTGTGACTCTGTATATAAGTCCTTGTACTGTACATTTCCATTTCAATAATACAATAACCTTTTTCTCATATACTTTACTTTACTTCTGATTTCTCTCTTCCTCTATACTCTTCTATTTTCTCATATATCCACGTCTCGTTTGAACTTGTTGAGATCAGAAATAGATGTGTGTGGATCATTAACCAGGAACAACTTTCTTGAACATGGTAATCCAGGAGATTGTGAGCTAAAGATGTTTGTCCTAGTGTTAATTTTCTTAACAAATGACATTCCGACATTCATTACTATACTTTGAACATAACCAAAATGTGTAAAATTTTGGAATAGAGATTTGAATATCCCTCTAACTTGGTAAGGACAGTCAATCTCAAGTTTTGAGAGGTTATTATGTACCAACCTCAGCTATTTGAGATTGCATTGTACAATCTTCAATTCTTGCATTTGAGGGCTATCTGACATTGAAGACTCAATCATTTCATCCCTTATTCTTACCTTAACTAAGTGCAGCCTTTTCAAATTGGGAAGAAATATAATAGTAGGCTCATGAATCTTGCACCCATATAATCTAACTAAGGTTAAGATTCTTGATAATAAGATGGCATCAGGTAAAAAGTAACGACTACCCTTTAAATTGACTGACAAGTCTAAATCTTGGATTCTTTCTTCTACAACAGTCTTCAACCATCTATCCAGATTCTGGGAGATTTGTGAATTAAAAGTTGTCAAATGTAGCAGCATTCTCCTTATGCCAACCCTTCGTTCTGGATGACTTTTCGGTGTGTCATCCACATAGCTAAGAAAAGTTTTATCACTATTCCTCGTCGAACCTTCTTTCATCAATTTGTCATTTTGTATCTAAATAACTTTAATAATTAAAAAAAATACTCTTATACTATAATATCCAAACATAAAAATACTAGTGCATTCTTCGTTACATTTTTTTAAAAAAAGTTCTAATTTTAAAAATTATTTAATTATGTTCTAATTTTAAAAAACTTCAATAAAACATACAAAAAATATTGAATCAAGACTTGACTTATTAATTTAGTAATATATAGANTTATTATTTAGGAAATTTGAGTCATATTTCAATTTTCAAAGCATATTTGTTATTTTTAACAAGTGTCCTTAAGACACTAGGACACTTGTTAGCTTAACCTTAATATTAATGCTCTATATATTACTAAATTAATAAGTCAAGTCTTGATTCAATAAAGGGACTTAGTCTTGATACCTTGATGATTCAAAAAATCTACAAAATCTTTAGCTACGAAAGATAGGCAACTAAAAACGATTGCTTTTTCTCCGCCTCCCTCCTTCAAAGCTACCAGAAGATCTACCATAGCAAGTACTTTGGGTGATACCTTGTTTGATCCATAGGTGTACGATCCAGTATTGCCGTCTTTCAAACGTTGAAAGACGGCTTTCGACAAATCATCTTCTGGATCTGGAATACTACTGCGACAAGTAGGACACCTAACTCTTTTTTCACCTATAGTAGTTGCTAAAACTATCATAAAACATTTATGACAAAATAAGTGGCTGCAAGGTGTAACGATAACGACATTACTAGGTCGGCTTAAACAGATCATGCAAGTAAAATCTTTATCTTCTCCTATATATCTAGCCAACCGTTGCACCAACTGTGGATCTTCCAAATCTACAATACCCAAGAGACATCATGAGAAATTTGAAAAATAGATTTGATAAAAAAATGTTTTGGTAATTAAAAAGGAAAAAGGAGGGTATATATATTTTTGTACCTTTAAAATAAGTCGTTTCTTTCCGGAGATGGTGGTTATCATACTTCTCTGGTTGAAGACATACAGTGAGAAGTTCAAAGACTAGACCCGAGGATATTGTCAAAAACTCAGGTTTGGTGAATCCATTTCTTGTAACACACATCTCCGTTAAATTGGAGAGAACCAAGTCATATAATTGACGTTCTTCCTCAGAGAATTCAACATAATGGTTTTCTACTTGTGCCATAAAACCTACACCATGAGTAAAAAAATTATTCAATTACAGAGAGATTCATTCATTCTCCCTAGGCCTCAATTCATCAAAAAATTAATGGATATATAATTGAATAATGCTAACTGTGCATATATGGTTGAAAGGCGGAATTGGTTAGTGCTTGTTATGAGAATTGGTCCTATATGAATATAAATAATGCCTATCTGTAAACTAATAAAAAGCATGAATCTGACTGAAAAAGCTATACAGAGCAGTGGTCTTTGCTTTCACTTTGTCGGTTTTGGTAAGCAAGCATAATCACTAACATCTGCTACTCATACAAGTAGCAAAACACTACCATAAAAACAAAAAGCATTCAAACAAATACCAAATACCAATGGGGCTAATCAGCTCAAACCCAGTAATACACTTGCAATTTCACCGATTTCAACCACAAATTAGACTTGCATTGTGTGTCTATCACATTTTAAGATATTTATATGGGTTATTAAAAAAGTTATTACGGTCTAGATTCAAAAATAATAATTAATAACAAAGAAAAGGTAGATGGACAGGACAACATGATGAACAAGAAATGGCACCACTAACCCTAAATAAATAATTAAGGTACCTCATCACATAAATGGAGATTTGTTTGATTGTCTATTAAAAGAAAATAGTGATTCTCTATTTGAGAGACAGGTCATGATGTTTGAAAACCACCTCTTCAAAGCCAAACACCTTTTCCTTTGATTAAGGTTTTAGACTACAGTAACAAGCCAAAAGTGGTCTAGAAAAATAAAATTGAATAATATTATCAGAAAATAGTTTTAATTATATTAATTAGAGTAAAAAAAGAGAGAATGCACTCGTTCTTTTTTTGGAAAAAAAAGAGAATGCACTCTTAAAATTGTTTAGATGTGAACATAAAAATTTATTGGGAAAACAAGTGAGATGAATGTTTACATTATATACATTGATTACTCTAACAAGGCTCCTAACCCCTGTCATGTTATGATGGTCATCTGAAAGCAACATATACAAAAACATGTCTAGGATATTCGACAGTAACTAACACAAAGACCAAGAGAAGAGGAGAAAAATATATAATGGTAGCAGCTGGTAACTCAAACTTGATCTACAAACACTACAAAAAAAGACCTTTTTAGCGGCGGTTTTTAATGGGTTTAGCGGCGGTTATAACCGCCGCTAATACGTTTCCCGGCGGTTCCAGGAACCGCCACTGACAAGGCCGTCGGGAATCTTTTACCGGCGGTTTTGGCTGACCGCCGGTATGACCGTCGGGAAAAGATTTAACAAAATTGATTAGGCACCTAGAGAAAAATTAAGCGCAGCTCTTTCTTGTTCCAAGCAAATAATATATGCAAATATGAATCCTTAGTTACCATATTAAGGAAAGTACTCAAAGTGGATAAATAAATAATGCAAATCATTCTCTCCTCCTTCTGCACTATATAAATCTCATATTTAAACTTTGCAGCAATAAGCTCTAAATAGAGAAAAGCAAGTATGGGTAAGATAGAGGTTTAATAGCTTAAGGGGACAACAATTTGATCATTTATTTTCCGATGGCCTATGTTATATGTCAAGCTTTCTTTCCAAGAAAGTTCATCTTACACTTCTAAGCATACACTGCCTTTCTAAATATATTAACGTGCAAACTGCAAAGCTCTACATTTTACACATCAATTCACTTAGAATAGACAGGACATAAGACATAAATATCACTGTCTAAGTGTCAACCCAAGGCGCTGTAAATATATATGGACCACAATCATGAGTAGTAATCTGTAATCCTATCTTTATCTCTTCTAACTAATTAGTAAAGTTCAGTACAATTTGCAGATTATTTGGTTTTTTAAAAACATGAATCAAAAGCAACATATATAGTGTAGTGTGTCTCTTTTTATGAACAAGACCATCTTCATTAACATTTTGAAAGAAAATCTAAATATATATCAAATCTATACTAGAGGAATGTAGCTAGCTTTAGAAATAGAAAAGTAAGGTGAATAAACGACTGGACAAATAGAAAAGATTAGCACAAGGATTTTTTTTTTCTGTCAGCATAAGATTACTAAAGTTTAAACAGTAACCACAACTAAATCCACAATTCATGATGCACGGGAAAAGGGCTTTATTGTCAGATCATGCTCATTCCTGACCTCTTCTAATTTAGTTTACCCTATTCTATAATTCCTTTTAGTATCCAGTTACTCTGTACAGCTTATATTTGCTTCCATTTCAGGGTAAGCAGAATTAATTAACATATAGAAGAAGCTTAAAGTCTGTAAACATAGCGATTTGTGAATGTTTCTATTTTGATAGCTACTACTTAAGTAAGTAGTATGATGTTTGATAGGTAGGAACAACTTTCTTGAACATGGTAATCCAGGAGATTGTGAGATGTTTCTATTTTGATAGCTACTTCTTAAGTAAGTAGTATGATGTTTGATAGGTAGGAACAACTCTCTTCCTCTATACTCTTCTATTTTCTCATATATCCACGTCTCGTTTGAACTTGTTGAGATCAGAAATAGATGTGTGTGGATCATTAACCAGGAACAACTTTCTTGAACATGGTAATCCAGGAGATTGTGAGCTAAAGATGTTTGTCCTAGTGTTAATTTTCTTAACAAATGACATTCCGACATTCATTACTATACTTTGAACATAACCAAAATGTGTAAAATTTTGGAATAGAGATTTGAATATCCCTCTAACTTGGTAAGGACAGTCAATCTCAAGTTTTGAGAGGTTATTATGTACCAACCTCAGCTATTTGAGATTGCATTGTACAATCTTCAATTCTTGCATTTGAGGGCTATCTGACATTGAAGACTCAATCATTTCATCCCTTATTCTTACCTTAACTAAGTGCAGCCTTTTCAAATTGGGAAGAAATATAATAGTAGGCTCATGAATCTTGCACCCATATAATCTAACTAAGGTTAAGATTCTTGATAATAAGATGGCATCAGGTAAAAAGTAACGACTACCCTTTAAATTGACTGACAAGTCTAAATCTTGGATTCTTTCTTCTACAACAGTCTTCAACCATCTATCCAGATTCTGGGAGATTTGTGAATTAAAAGTTGTCAAATGTAGCAGCATTCTCCTTATGCCAACCCTTCGTTCTGGATGACTTTTCGGTGTGTCATCCACATAGCTAAGAAAAGTTTTATCACTATTCCTCGTCGAACCTTCTTTCATCAATTTGTCATTTTGTATCTAAATAACTTTAATAATTAAAAAAAATACTCTTATACTATAATATCCAAACATAAAAATACTAGTGCATTCTTCGTTACATTTTTTTAAAAAAAGTTCTAATTTTAAAAATTATTTAATTATGTTCTAATTTTAAAAAACTTCAATAAAACATACAAAAAATATTGAATCAAGACTTGACTTATTAATTTAGTAATATATAGAGCATTAATATTAAGGTTAAGCTAACAAGTGTCCTAGTGTCTTAAGGACACTTGTTAAAAATAACAAATATGCTTTGAAAATTGAAATATGACTCAAATTTCCTAAATAATAATAACTTTTTGTTTTCTCAATCTTTTAAGACTAAAATACTATTTTTTATATCTTTAATCTATTGTATTTTTTAATATTATATATCTCTGATATAGTAATATTTATGTATATTATTAAAATATTGCTGCATTCATCGTTGCATTTTTTTTCTAATAACACTTTATTTTCTTAAAAAAATATTTTTCAAATTTATTACTCGTACAATAATGATTTGGTTCAACTTCAAACTGTTAATTTATTACACATGTAATGATTCGATTTATTTTAGATGTATATTATATTAGGGGCTTTCCGTGCCCTAACAGTCACGGAAATATATATGTAATGTTTGATTTGACATTTGTAGTTATTCAGTGACTAAATAGTATATTTTTATTATTCAAGGACTAAATCGTTAGAAGTGTGAAAATTAAAAGACCAAATAATAAGTTTTCACTTTCATAAATCACATCTTCTACTTTCTCTCTCCCATTATCAGCCAATTATCAAGTTCCACATGTTTATTTCTTATTTTTTAAATTTTTAATAGAATTATTTTTTACCAACCAAAAACACCCTTACACATATAATATACTAGAGGCTTTATTAAGAGAGAATATCACATGGTACCAAAGTGTCACTTTTTAAATCACTGGTTACTAAAGTGAAATATGACCAAATTATAGGGTACCAAAGTGTAATTTACCTTTTTTTTATAGAGCTTAAAATACTAATAAAAATCAAAAGTAACTTGTATGGGATGAGACTTGAGAGA
>QANZ01019683.1:0-26725 GCA_003254925.1 Chamaecrista fasciculata
CAGTCCAGCAACTCGTAACTCCTTACGTAATTGCACCTTGACTCTCGTACCAGCATCTAGTGCATGCATCTCTATGCACCGAGGTCATGTTGGTCTTGGTTCATCTCAAGTTCCCACCTGAGTGAGCGACCAGGGACAGTTTAGATTAATTATCCTATAATTAATCACGGACTGTTATCATAGTAAACATGCTAATAATATGATAACCATTAATTTATCTCTATAAATTAATTAATATGTTCACAACATATTTGTAAAATGATTGGCCCTAGGGCACAATCTCCATCATTTATGTTCCAGACATTCGATGGAACTTGATATCTGTTAGTTCTCTTTTGAAATTAGGGTTTAATTTAAACTTTTATGAAAGGGTTGTAGACATTTTGAACAACTCAGTTTATTATGGTTCAGCTTTTCTATTTGAGAAATTCTTCGTTCTTGACATTGTTGGGGATTATAATTTTAATGAATGTTTTGCTATTTCTTCCAATGTTGTTGATATGAATACTTGGCATGCTAGACTAGGACACATTAATCAAAATCGCATGATTAAATTAGCTAAAGAAGGGCTTTTAGGTGCCATTCCCAATATAGAAATGTCACTTTGTGAAAATTGTCTAGCTGGTAAAGCAACAAGAAAACCTTTCGGTAAAGGAATAAGAGCGGAAAATCCATTGAAATTAATTCATTCCGATATTTACGGTCGAATGAGCATGAGGGCAAGACACGGAGCGTGGTATTTTATTACCTTTATAGATGATTATTCGCGATATGGTCATGTTTATTTGATTTCGCATAAATCAGAAGCTCTTGAGTGCTTTAAACGATACATTAACGAAGTCGAAAATCAAATGGACAATAAAATCAAAGCGTTGCGTACTGACCGAGGTCGTGAATATTTGTCTAACCAATTTAAGCAGCTCTGTGAAGAAAAAGGAATAATTAGGCAACTAACTATTCTTGGCACTCCACAGCAAAATGGGGTTGCCGAAAGAAGAAATAGAACTCTTCTAGACATGGTTAGGTCCATGATGGCTCAAGCAAACCTACCAATTTCGTATTGGGGTGATGCTTTGTTAACTGCGGCCTTCATACTTAACCGTGTGCCCTCAAAATCAGTCACATCCACACCCTATGAGTTATGGACTAAACGCAAACCAAATTTAAATATCTTACGACCTTGGGGGTCAGCAGCGTATATCCATGACACTTCCCATAAGTATGGGAAATTGGGTCCTAGGGGAAAGAAGTGTATCTTTATAAGATACTCTTCACAGTCCAAAGGATACGTTTTCATAGGAGAAAACGAAGATTGAACTGTGACTGAAATAGAATCAAGAGACGCAACATTTATTGAGACTGAGTTTCCTAACAAAGGAGCTGTTGACCGCACTGTTTCATTTTATGAAACAGAAGAACAAGACAATGCAGAACAAATTGACATACCAGAATCGTCTAGGAATGTCAATCTGAGTGGGAGCCAAGAAAGGTCAACACCAAGACCTGAACAAAGAAGAAAAGATAAGAATATAGCTCCTACCAGAAAGAGTGACAGGGAAAGTGTTCCCAAGAGACGTTTTCAAATAGATGAAGGCGAATCTTTTATTGTTACTCCAGACAGGGATGATGAACCCCGTTCTATGCACGAAGCCTTGTCATGTCCCGCTCGTGAGGAGTGGAAGAAAGCAATGGAAGATGAAATGGACTCAATGAGGAAGAACCAAGTATGGGAGTTAGTTGATCTTCCAAAAGGGCACAAAGCCATTGGGAACAAGTGGATTCTCAAAATTAAACGAAAAGTGGATGGATCAATTGACAAGTATAAGGCTCGACTAGTGGCAAAGGGATACACACAACAGGAAGGCATTGATTATGATGACACGTTCTCACCTGTTGTGCGTTTCAACTCTATTAGACTCATTTTGGCAATAGTGAACAGCTTAGATTTAGAATTACATCAAATGGATGTAAAAACCGCATTTTTAAATGGTGATCTGGATGAAGAAATCTACATGGAACAACCATTAGGTTTCATTGAAAAAGAAAAAGAGAACAAAGTTTGTAAACTTAAGAAGTCCATTTATGGATTAAAACAATCATCCAGACAGTGGTATTTGAAGTTTCACAAAGCAGTGACTTCATACAACTTCCATATGATAGAAGAAGACCACTATGTCTACATTAAGCGGTTGGAGGGTAATTTTGTTATATTATCCTTATATGTAGACGATATACTATTGGCAGGAAATAGTCTAGATTCTGTGATGGCTATTAAAGAATGGCTTTCAACGAATTTTGAGATGAAAGATATGGGAGAGGCAGAATAAATTATTGGAGTTAAGATCCTAGAACGTTTCAACATGGTAGACTGCAAACCCATGGGAACTCCAGTAGCTACCGGTGTAGCCCAGAGTCTTAATATGTGTCCCAAAACCGAAATGGAGAAAAAGAAAATGGAAAGAGTTCCATATGCTAGTGTTGTTGGCAGTCTGATGTATGCAATGTTGTGTACTAGACCAGACATATGCTATGCAATTGGTTTGGTAAGTAGATTCCAGTCAAACCCCGGTGAGAAGCATTGGAAAGTAGTAAAAAGGATCTTGCGATACTTGAAGGGAACTTCCAACTACGCATTGTGCTACGAAGGAAGTGGTTTACACCTTGTTGGATACTCCGATGCCGATGTAGGCGGTGATGAAGAAGAACGGAGATCAACTTCAGGTTTTACTTTCTTGCTCAACAACGGCGCCATATGTTGGAGCAGCAAGAAGCAAACGTGCATTGCCTTAAATTCAATGGAGGCTGAATTTGTGGCATGCACATCTGCAGTTCAAGAGGCTTTGTGGCTGAAGAGGTTTATAGAACATCTTGGATTTGGAAATGAGAGTACCAATCCAGTGATGCTATACTGTGACAACACTGCAGCCATAGCCTACACAAAAGACCCTAAGTATCATAGCAAGACCAAGCATATTGACATCAAGTACAATTTTGTCAGAGATTATATTGCACAAAAGATAGTGTCTATAGAATACATTTCAACCAAATGTATGATAGCAGACCCCCTGAAAAAACCAATAGGAGAGAAGGTTTTTAAAGAACACATGTTAGCGCTAGGCATGCGCAAAATATGATTTGCAGACTATATGTAATACCTTTTTTTTAATGTTATTGTATTGCTCTGTCATCATATATTTTATGTGTTTAAGTGTATACGATGTCCAGTATGTCGTACAGGTAGAGAGGTTGACTCTCTCACACGAGCAACCGCCTTTGGCACTCAAGTGGAGTGAACAAAGATGAGACTTTTGTGTTCACCAGTAAAACAGCCAAGAGAGCTGACATGGTAGAGAAGAAACACAAACTACATGTCGCCTTGACTAATGTGTAGCTAGTCAAGATGAGGTCTATATATATAAAGTTGGATCGTTACATGGAAACCCACTTCCATGATACCTGTAACCAGACAACAAACTCTTCAACATTGACGTCATGGGATGAGTTGAAGAATTTGGGTTTAGGTGCTGACAGCATCTATACTTAAGTCTGTACGGTGTTAATAAATTACTTTAAAACGACGTACGCTCTTAAAGAAAAGAGTAACACTATAGCATGTGTTTTCATACCACATGTGTTGAGAGAACCGCATAAAAAAGGAAGCAAGTGAAAGGTCCCTGGTTCATTGCTGTGTGAGTCCCTGGGAGGAATCATCTTCCCATTGATGTCCTTATAACTTTAACAATACTATGAGGGTATGTTTTAGTGTCTGCTACTTTAGCATTGTTTCCTGCGATCATGAGTGATACGGTCTAAGGTACTATGCTAGGAAAGTGACTGATACATATCTAAGTGATATTTGGGCGAAAGGAAGATTAACTGCGATATACACATCTATGCTAGTGTCTGTGACATGTCCCTTATGACATTGTGTCGTCATAAGTGTGGATACTAAGTATACAAGGAAGACAATCTAAGTCAAACACTGACTTGAGAGGGATTAGATTTGTCATGAAAAGTGTATATAGTTAAATCTAGGACATCTGAGGCATAATTTTTATGTTCTAGCAATACGAAGGATAAGGTTACTTGTGCTGGTCCCATAAAAAGGATTTCTAGTACAAGTACCTAAAAGAAGACGTCATGCCTACGCGGTCACGGCAAAGCACTAAGTATGAAGATGGGAGAAGACGAAGAGACTATTGACTATCCCACAATCCACCAAGTGTGAGCGGGAGATGTTGGGATATGGGTCCACCCTTGGTGGATTGGACCCAATCAGATTTGATCCAAATAATAATATTTTATTATTATTATTGAGAGGATTAATTAATTTAATTAATTGATTATTTTTGTAAGGATCATGAAAAGCAGTTGAGATTTATTTGGGTATGTATCAGAATCTTTTGTGATTAAAAGATACTATTTTCATTTAATAAATCTCATTAATATTTTTATTGGTATAAAAATATTAAACCCACACACACACGTATTAGTAACTTCCAATTATATGGAACGTGGAGTAGAACAAACCTGAAAAGGGGGAAGTGACAGAGTAGAAAGATACGTGACTTCATTTTACACAAAGTGGGAGTTCATTTTGGAAAAAAGCGTGTGTGAAGTTTTCCAGAGAGAAAAAGCTCTCGTTTTCAGTCTCGGTTTTGCTCTCTTGGTGATAGTGTTATTTACTGTGAAACGTGATTCCGAGTTCGTCATCGTGACCGGTATCTCGTGTGGGTATCTCGAATCAACATTCAAGGTACGCCCGAAACCTTTTAGTGAGCTTCTAGTGTGTTGTGTTGGTTTGTTTTATTGTGTGAGCCAAAAACCATTTGAGGATTAGATCATGTGTACTTGTTACCTATATTATAAAAATTCTCTTGTTATATTCTTAAAGAATGCACGTAGGATCATGAATAATCTTGATTTGCACTACTATACATTCTGATATAATCTTCCTACCTTCTTATTTGTTTGCTTCCTAACAATTATTTTAAATTTTTAAAGAAATTTAGTTTAAAATTAAAAAAATTTTAAATAACCTAATAACCCTTCCTCGTAATTGATTTATGACTAGCACGTAATTTATCGAAGGAAAATATTAGGTCAAAAATTTATTTTTGTCTCTAATGTTTACTTTAAGTTTCATTTTGATCTTTAATATTTTTTTATTCCGTTTTGATTCTTAATGTTTCTTAAAGTTTCATCATTGATCCTTAACTATTGAATATGATCATATATCTCTCGTTTCAAATTCAAATGCCATTAAATCAGAGCAATATATTAAATTTGATGAGTTCTTTCTTTGCACAATAGGAGTCATCGACAAACGAGGTCAAACCGGGCTTATAAAATTGCTTATTTTATGAATTTATTCATATATATCTCATTTCAAGACTGAATGCAACATAATCGAAGCTACAAGTTGTTCTTGATGAGTTCTTTCTTTATCTAGTTGGGACCGTTAAAAAACAAGGTCAAATAGTACTCCAAAAGTTAATATTGATGTTTTGACCAAACTCACTTTCGGAGTACTATTTGATTTGGTTTGCCTATGACCCGAACTAGATAGAGAAAAAGCTCACTAAGAGTAATTTGTAACTTTGATTTCGTTGTATTTGAACTTGAAATGGGAGAAATATGATTAAAATCATGAAACAAGTGGGTCATTTTATGGGCCTGATTTCATGTCCACTTTGATCTCATTTGAGAATAACTAATTGGGCAAAGAAAGAACTCAAAAAATTTAACTCGTATCTCTCACATTAGGGTTTGAAACGAAAGAGATATGACCCGTATTCAATAGTTATGGACCAATGATTAAACTTTTAGAAAATATCAAATATCAAAACGGAACAAAAACTATCAGGGACCAAAACAGAAATTAGAATAAACATCAGAGACAAAAATGAGTTTTTGACCAAAATATTATTTCTTAAAAGATGATATCAACAATAACATAGCCCACGAGTAGTCCAATGAAACAACAGGTTCAGAGTATAATTCAGCCTAATGATTAATCAAGGCTGAACGAACGTGAGAGGAAGGTGGTTCAACTCAAGTCGGCTATATTTTAAGCTTTGGGTCAAAATATACTTTTGGTCCCATAACTTTTATTCAGGTTTCAATTTAGTCCTATAACTTTTTTTGTTACACTTTTTGTCCCATATCTTTTGAGCAGGTTATAGATTTGGTCCCGTGTTGCACTTTTGGTCTCACACCTTTAGGTCAAGTTGCAGAATTGGTCCCATATATTTTGGATCAAGTGGGAATGACCGTTAAACTTTTTACAAAAATATGAGACCAATTCTACAACATGACCAAAAGATATGGGATCAGAAGTGATACGAGACTAATCTGCCACCTTTTGCAAAGATATGTATGGGGACCAAAAGTGTAACAAAAAAAATTATAGGATCAAATTGAAATCGAAACAAAAGTTATGAGACCAAAAGTAGACCTAATCTTTATGTCTAAAGTCTCTCTTTTTGAGCGTCATTAGAGCGATTGAAAAAGCAAGAGGAAACCTACTATTTAATCCCTCTTTTTTCACAATTTCAACTATTGGGTCCCTACATTTTTGAAATAGACTATTTGGTCCCTCAAAAATTAGAAATGCCAACTTGTTAGTTCCTGTAGCCTATCTCCGTTACCAACATTGATAATCTGGCTATTAAGTGCACATGTAACACGTTAAATGTCACATATTTAACTACTTGGGACCACCTAAGGTTTGAGATTTGGGAATAATTCAATAATTTATGCCTCGTGAAAGCTTCACGTGTAATACAAGTATTTGGGTCTAACTCAATTTTAGGTCGATTTAATTGTGTTTGTTGGTTCGGTTCAGTTGGTTTAGGTGATTAAGATGTCAAAGTGGCATTTAACGGTGTCATGTAAGCATTTAACGTTTGATAGTTGACGATTATGATAAGGGTTAGTCTAAGATGCAAAATTTGATTCTTGATATGGGATGCAAAGTCTGATCTGGCATAATTATAGCCGTTGATGAAATTTAATGCTGAAAAATAAAAAAATAATAATAATTTTGTTAACCAATCAAAACTGTGTATGGAGTCACACCATAAGTTACATACAAGTAACTTTTCCACCTGTCATTATTTTATTGGCTCATGACCCATTGCATCCCATGTCAAGAATCAAACTTTGCATTATAGACTCACCATTATGATAAATGAGGGACTAAATAGTTGACAATTATGATAAATGAGGGACTGTAAATAGTTGACAATTATGATAAATGAGGGACCAATAATATATTTCAAGGGACCAAATAGTAGTTTCCTCAAAAAGCAACATATACAAGAGCTTGGTCATCTTTTTGTTGTTTATTGAATTCAATTTCAACGAGTGGAACTTTCGCCCCCATTGACCACGCTCTCTCTCTCTCTCACTTCGCCGTCGACCCTTTCTTCTTCTTCTTCATCTAATCTATGGCCCCAGACTCCACAATTTCTCCTTCCTTCCAACCTTCGCTTCTTTTTGTGTTTTGCCTTCATGGGGTTTTCTGCTATGCTCTAAAAAACACCATCATCAACAACAAAGAGACCCTTTCACCATGGGCAATTCCTGCAAGAAACCCGTTGCTCATGTTTCTTCCTCCAATTTTTCTGGTCAATTTTCTTTCATTCACCCATCTTTTTCTTTGTTTTTTTAATTAATCATATGGGTATATGCTTTTCTTCTGCTTTGGTATGAAATTTATCGCAATTTCTATTATCAAGGCTTAGTTGTTGTCCTGGATGATTATACTTCTGTTAGAACAGTTATCTTTGACCTTTGAAAGATTATGGGCTGTGATGTTTTTGAAGGAGAATTCTTTTTTTTTTGGCCGAAGTCTCAATTTGTTCCCATATATTGTGCTCAGTTCCCAACTTGGTTCATATCTTTATTTGTTGCAGATTTGGTCCTATAGCTTAAGTGTAAAAGTGGTCTCATATCTTTGCAAAATGATCATCTAAAGATTGATCTTTCTACAAAGATATAGGACCAGTTCTGCAACCTTAACAAAATATATAGGACAAAAAATGATATGGGACCAAATGGGAGTGGATCCTTTGGTGTAGAATTTGGGTGCTGTCATGCTGTCCAATAAATCTGTGGTTAATTTTTGATCAAATGGCTGATATTATTTAAACTTAAAATACATAAAGTTTTTAAAATTAAGATTTACAAAGACAGCATGAACAACACCCAAATTCTACAGCAGAGGATCCACTCCCGGACCAAATTGGGATTTTTTGCAAAGATATGGGACCTGAAGTGCAACAAAAAAAGATACAAGACCAAATTGGGAACTGATGAGACCAAATTTGCACTTTGACCCGTTTTTTTTGGCCTCTTATGTATTGCCACGAAATTTAATCTAAACTACTGGTATTAGTCATGTAATCTAGTGATAACTTATGGTTGAGAAGGAAATAAAGAGAATTCCTTGTTTTTCAAAGTATAAAAAGTACATTCGATATTACCTTGAATGCACCTATTTTTATTCACTTTTCATCCTCTAGGAATCTGCTTTCTAGGTTTACATGAAACTTAATTTTGTTCTCTTGGTTTTCTTGTTTATAGAACTCCCTGTATTGTCATTGTTTACTGCTTGATTCAGGTTTTAATATATTGATAAATTTTGTATTCTTAAAGAATAAAATGCATTGCCTGAAATTGGTATATTGCTTGCATTTTCATTCAATTAACGTTACGTAATCTCTGGATTATAATGGGGCATTTGTGCTCCAAATTGTGTCAGCCTATCAAGTTATACATTAATCGCACAATATGTATGTCATTGAATGAGCAAAAAGCATTCATATGTACATATTTATGACAGAGACTTGTAAACATACATATGAACACTTAAACAGGCATTTGACAAATTTCAAATCTACACAAATTAGTTAAGGCATGTATGTTGTCATTTATTGTGGAATTGTTAGAGCTTGTACCCTGTTATGTATCCAGTTTTCGGAAGATTTCTTGTTCGAACTTAAGAATATAGAAGCACCAGAAGTTTTAAGGCCTTGTGCCAATGTTTCAGCTGTTTGCCTTAGAATCATTCATATCACTATCTATTCTTTCATGCATTTGGCTACCTAGAATTAATGAAGTTCCTTCTGTCTTTAACATTTCAAAAGAAAGGCAAGAGTGGCTGAAATGGGTACTGATAGGCTTGAAACATGAGGCAAGAGCCCAATATAGAAAATAGTAGAGGTGCAATAGAAAAATTGTCAGAGTGCTGATGATGTGGCATAGCCATTTCTGTACGGTTAGTTTGTGGACATGATTGTTGCCATAGGGTCCTTTCAAAGCCTAATTCAGATAATGGTTGGAAAGCTTAATCATTCTCTTCTTTTGCAATGTTATCAAGATCGAGATCTCTAGATTGAATCGTAAGATTGGATCGAGGATCGTAAAATCCTACCACTTATGATAAAAAAGAATACATCATATATATATATATATATATATAAAGTAACAATATATTTTAAACTTCTAAACGTAATTATCATCATCTTCAATGGCATTGTTTTTTATACTACCATGAATCTCAAAATCTTTATTAGTGCCAAGAGGCGTAATATTTTTCACTTTTGAATTTAAAATATTTCATATTCTTCTCTTCTATCTTTGTCTTCACCGTCTATTAATCGTAAGAAAAAAATATCTTCTAAGTTAAAATCAAGCTCTCTTATATTTGTAGCATTTTTTGCATTAAATTTCCCATTAAACGTCACAAAAACTTAGTCATTCATCAATTTTTGGTGCAAAGAATTTATTACCTTCAAAATACATTGTGTTTTAGGAATTTCAAATATAGTTAAAATATGAATTTGTAAGATCTTATGATCCTACGATCTTTCTTGCAAAATCACGATTTCACTATGATCCTACTGAAAAACGATCATGTATAAGATTGGGAAAAAATAATACTTGCAAGGTCATTTGATCTTATGATGTTACGATCTTGCACGTGATCTTAACAGCACTGACTATTAATATTATTACTAATTATCATGCTTAACCTGGCTGCATTTAGTTAGACATTTTACTTATTGCATTTTTTTTAGACTCCTGATATTCAATTTCTTGACATTTCATGTGAGAGATGTGAAGTTTAGTGCATTATAAGTTAAAATTTTATTTATTTGGTTTCTTCTAACATGTGTTTCATCTTCTTTCAGGAGGTTCAAAGTCTCTTAGTAAGACAAAACAGAATTTGAACTCTTCCAAACAAGAAGTTGTTTTGCCAAGTTCAGCGTTGAATATTGAGAGATCCATTTCTAGTAATCTAAAGTCCTTCAGCTTCAATGATCTGAAGGAAGCTACCAAGAACTTTCGCCGAGAAAATTTTATTGGGGAGGGAGGGTTTGGGTGTGTCTTCAAAGGATGGATTAATACTAACACCTTTGCTCCCACAAAACCAGGCAGTGGAATGGTAGTTGCTATTAAGCAGCTCAAGCCAGAAAGTTTCCAAGGCCACAAAGAATGGCTAGTATGTGCAACACAAACCTTTAAATCAAAGCTGCTTTCTATTATTTTGGCCTTGCTAGATATTGACTGATTTCTGGTCCTTTTGGCTGACAGGCAGAAGTCAATTATCTAGGCCAGCTTCACCATGAAAATCTGGTGAAACTTATTGGTTATTGCTTAGGCGATAAAAATAGGCTGCTAGTTTACGAGTTTCTGCAGAAAGGAAGTTTGGAGAATCATTTGTTTAGAAGTAAGTATTCCACTAAGCATTTTGCCCTCCTATATATATATTTTCATTTGATTTCTGATAAATGAATAGTATGTTCATGAAAGCAAAGATTATTAATAAAGTTATTGTGAATGCATTACACGTTAAGCTTGTGATAAATTCCCAGAGGAAAGAAAATGAGGTTCTATTTTTCTGAGATATTGATACGTTAAGCTTGTGATAAATTCCCAGAGGAAAGAAAATGAGGTTCTATTTTTCTTGCTTGATATAACAGTGGTCACTGATCAACTTATGTGTAGAATGGCTTCTTGTCCATGTTTTTGGAAAATTTGGGGGAAAAAAAAGTTGTTACAAGAAAGTTTTTGAAGCATTGTTTATGAAGATGATTCTTGAAAGCTCCTGGGTGTAGGGCTGAAAGGAGAAAGAAAAAGCTCCTATGGTTGACAGATCCTGAAACCTCTTGTTTTTTTTTTCTTTCAATAAATGCTGAATTTCCTCCTATGATCAATTGATCATATTATATGTCATAACTTTGAAAATAAAGCTTTAATAAAATGTAATTTATTGCTTTTGAATTGAACCATAATTCCTTTTTATCCTAAAATTCTTTTTCTCTATTTCGCCAGAAGGTGTTCAACCCATCGCTTGGGCAACAAGGATCAATATTGCAGTTGGTATTGCCAGAGGATTAACATTCTTGCATAGCCTGGATGCAAATGTTATCTATCGTGATTTAAAGGCTTCAAACATCCTTCTCGATTCCGTATGTTGCTCTTTGAATCTTCGGTTTTCTGAATTTGAAAGTTTAACTGCAATGATATTTATCTAAGTTTTCCTTCTGAAAGAATTGCGCTAAACTTTGCGTAGGATTTCAATGCTAAGCTTTCAGATTTTGGCTTGGCAAGAGATGGTCCTACTGGAGATAACACTCATGTTTCAACCAGAGTTATTGGAACTCAAGGATATGCTGCACCAGAGTATGTAGCAACAGGTATACTAACCTTTATTAAATCGCTTTGTCTTGATCAAAGTGTAATGAGTAGTGAAGAGTTGAGACAAGAAAAAATGCTGAAATCAAGATGCTAGATTTCATGTTATACTAATAATGAAACATAGTCTGAAGTCAGACTTTGTTTCTAAGTTTTTATTTAATATTTTGAATGGAATTTGGTGAAGTGTAAATGCAATAACTTCATTGGGGAGGCTAGTTCATAAGTTAACTTGTCAGAAACTTTTGTCTCTAGTAAAAATGAAACTAAATATGAAGAAGTGAATATCAAAATTCAAAAGCAACACAACCTTACGTAATTTTTCAATAACTCTGGCTACATGAAAACAGAAGTTTAGTATAAAGAAGTGAAAGCAAAATAGAGGTCTTAGGAAGCTACTATGAATCAGACAAATCTTTGATTGCCTGAAGAAAGGTTCAAGACATTCCTCTTCTTCTTTTGCATATTTAGTGCCTAGTTCCATCTTTCATTATTTATGTCTTGAGGAGTTGGAAAAATGATCAGATTACTATAAAATGCTGCAATGGCAGTTATTATATATGGTACACTAATTAAGGTTTGGGAAAATTTGGGTTAAGGTGCAAAATAGCAAAATGTATTTCCAGTTAAGTTTGCAGTCTCATTCTTTCAATATATAATTATAATTTGTCCTGATTGAACAACCATGCTTAATATTATAATTTACTCTGAAGACAAATAATATAAATATTTTGAGATTAAAATCTTAAACTCTTCATGCCCTGATTTAAGTTAGTGCACCCTAAAATCTTAAACTGTAATTGCAAAGAAAGAAATTGAGTATTATTATTTATTTATTTTCCATTATTAACATTGGTTGCACCATGGAACCTCCTTAGTCCTGTCCTTTTTCAATTTCTATGGCTGGTAAAGTTTTCACAATCTTGATGAACCTGTCTTTACATCTTTTGATAGCTTGGCTTTTTGCTAAACAGGTCACTTGACCCCAAGAAGTGATGTATACAGTTTCGGCGTTGTCTTATTGGAGTTACTTACGGGGAGACGAGCATTAGAAGACGACGGACCTGGATTTTCTGAAGAAACTCTGGTGGATTGGGCTAAGCCTTTCTTGAGTGATAGCCGGCGAGTTTTGAGAATCATGGATACTAGGTTGGGTGGCCAATACTCCAGGAAAGGTGCTCAAGCTGCAGCTACACTTGCATTGCAATGCTTGACTTCAGATCCCAAATATAGACCTCCAATGGTAGATGTTCTAGCTGCATTGGAAGGGCTCAATTCTTTGAATTCAACCCCAAGGACCCCAAAATCTGGAATTCAGAATAATGGCACTAGGAATCCTAACCCTAGTTCTTCACATAAAAGCCGGTAGAAGTTGCAAACTGAATATCAAATGCTTGTTTATTTTGAAACCCTTGGAAGTACATAGAGGATAAAACTCTGGAAGAGTTTCTTAGATTTTTCAATGAACAAAAAGAACCATAGTGGAGAGCTTCTGTATATGATTTGGTGCTTCAAAAGTTCTCTTTCACATATTAGTGTTTGTTTGATAGCCTGGTAACAATTATCCTATACTTATATTTACATTTATTCATTACTTAGAGAAAGGCATGAAAGAAGACTAGCTAGCTAGCATAAAAGTGCCCTATTCAAGAACCGGTTAAATCGCCCAAAACCAGTAGTGAACCGGTCAACTTTTATTTTTTATTATTTTCTTTATTCGTTTATTTATTTTTTTGTCTTTTTAATACTTATGGGTTAAATGTTAGAGAATGTTGATTATAAACTTAAATTTGGTAATATTTATAGAAATTCATGTTAGTTTATAAAACTTGTATCTATATATTAATATTATAATTATATTTTGTAACTAAATTATGGATATTACAATTAGAATTTTGTCTTATTTAGGCTTTTTTTTTATTATTTTTAATTAATTTATTTGTCACTGGTTCGACCTCGGTTTGAACCATAGAACTTCGAACCGATACCTCAGATGGTTTAATATCTGGTCTGATGTTTTAAACCTTGGTTGGTGATTGGGAGTAGGCAGAAAAATATAAAGGAAATTTGGGCTGGGAGAGTATCGACCTCAGTGAATGCTAAATTATATTGAGCTGTTAATGTTATTTTGTTCTTGTTTTTATAGAGACGGCTTGCTCTTTTAAAAATTGATGGTAAAAGCACATTTTTCGTCTTTAATTTCTTTATTTATTTACACTATAACCCTCATTCGTATCGTAATCTATTTACTTATAATCTCTATATTTCATTTTCTCTTCCTAAGTTTCAATTAAGGCATTTAATTGACACTTCTATAACGCATATTTAATAATACTTTTGTTTACAAATTAAATTAAAATCAAATCCGGGTTGTTAACGAGGAGACCGGGAATACTTTTGCTAAATTTAAAATTTAAAGATCTTCATATATTATTACTCTTTATTCAAGTTTTATAGTTTGAATATCATATTAACTAAATTTTTTTTCGATTTTCTATATTTCTTATTTGTAGTAGTTAAAGTATATCCAAATATTTGTTAGAAGCATAAAAAACAAAAAGTAAAATTAAATCTCAATTATAAGGGTATTATTTTGAACTTTATATTTAAATCTATTGCACCTCATTAATGACATTGAAACAATTAGAAATTATTAATCTCTCAAGCACTTGAATGATTTATTTATCTCACTCCACCCCATCTCACCCCATCTCATCATTAATGACCACCCCACAATACTTTCTCTAAAACTCCCAATCTAGCCCTTGGCTCTTGATAGGGGTGTACATGGGCCAGGGTCAACCACCCTGGCCCGAGACCTGACCCTATTTATTGATCGGGCCACAATTTAGACTCGAGCCCGGCCCGAGCCATGATGGACCTGGAATTGTGTCGGGTCAGGCCGAGTTGTGTTTTTTTAAAAAAAGTGAACCTGTGAATTTATTTTTGGAGATTTCTAGGCCGAAATGACATTTGGATTGTGAACAACAAAGCAAATTAGAAAACCTAGCTAGCCCTTCTCCTTTCAGCTTTCATCTTGCAGACTTGTATGCTTTCATCTTCCTCTTTCTATCTTTCATCTTGCTCTTGTCGTCGCCGCAAACACAACAAAGGTTGAGGAGACGACGACGACGAGAGGAGACGATGCTGACAAAGGAGACGGCAACGAGAGGAGATGGCGATGAGAGAAGACGAAGACGAGAGGAGACGAAGACGGAGGGACGAGACGAAGTCAGAGACGCAAGCTGAAGGCTTCGATTGAGGCGATTGAGGCTTCGATTGAGACGGAGATGAGACTGTGAGTGAAGATTGAAGAAGAAATGAGGATGAGGCAATGAAGATTGAAGAAGAAGAAGAAGCAAGAAGGTGAGGCCGTGAGGTATTGAGCGGCGCGAACTGAAATGTGAAGAGTGTGAGACTGTGAGTGAGTAATTAGGATTAGAGATAAATATTTTTTTTTTAAATAAAACCGGGTTCAACAATCTAACCTGGGCCAGGCCAGGGTTTTTTAAAGTTGGCCCAATACCCGGCCTAGCCCAGAAACAATTTCCAAAATTTAAACCCTGTACCTCGGCCCGATTTTGGTTTGACCCAGTCCTAAATGCCCGAGCCGAGCTGGGTTGACCGGGTCGATGTACACTCCTAGCTCTTGAAAGTCCTTTAGGGTTGAATACTTGAGTTCAATTCATAGAGTGCCCTAGATTTGTAAGACTGAAGATTTTTTATGTGATTTAAACTTGATTTGATTAAATTTCAATTTAAGTTGAATATCAATTTATCAAATTTAATTTAAGTCATGAGGAACAGACTTGCTTTCCTTATCTTTCATATTGGCCGCTGAGAAATATATATTTATAAAATTGCCTAAAAATTTGCTTATTTTCAAAAATGACCCAAAAGTAAAAGAAATTATAAAACAGTCCAGACAAAATGGGATGTTTAGAACTGATTAAGCCCAATAATAAAATAAATTATGTTATTTAACTTAAAATGTTTTATAAATCAATAAAAAGTAATTTTAAATATAATGTGTAATAATTTAAAATTGAGAACTCGTTTAGTGCACAATGACTAACACACTCATATCTAAATACATATAATTACTATTCAATGAATTATTAAAATATACAAAAATATTATAATTGTGAATAATTTAATTCTTAAGTTGAATTTAAAGATAAAAGAATATAAATTCAGTACAAATTTATAAAATAAAAAATACAAATTCAGCTATCAAAGTGTAAAGTTGATTAATTCAAAAACTAAATCGACAAATCGTCCCAAAGACCAAATTACTCACACTTGTGGTATTTCAAAGACCAAGTTGTATATTTCAATTATTTTAGAACTCATTCATTGACTCGATACAAGTTCAGAGATAATAAATTCTCATTATATAATTATTTACATCTCATTTTCTTCGATCCCTAAATTTATACCAATATAGATATATTGCAAGAAGCAGGTATTTTCTAAATAACAAAAATGAATGTCACAATGAAAACATCAGAAGGTAACTCCAAATAAATACCAATAGGGCAGACCCACGCATAAGTTTTAACAAGCTTATTTACTCAACATTCCATGTATAACAAAAAATAAAGGCTTAAGTGCACTTTTGGTCCCTTAACTTTCGCAAAGGTTTCAATTTGATCTCCTAACTTTCTTTGTTGCAATTTTGGTCCCTTAACTTTTGAAAACGTCTCAATTTGGTCCCCTAACTTTTTTGTTGCAATTTTGGTCCCCTAACTTTTGAAAACGTCTCACCATTGGTTCCAAGTTAGGGGACCAAAATTGAGACTTTTGCGAAAATTAGGGGACCAACGGTGAGACGTTTTCAAAAGTTAAGGAACCAAAATTGCTACAAAAGAAGTTAGGGGACCAAATTGAGACTTTTACGAAAGTTAGGAGACCAAATTGCAACAAAAAAAGTTAAGAGACCAAATCGAGACCTTTGCAAAAGTTAAGGGACCGAAAGTGCACTTAAGCCAAAAACAAATAATAATAAACACATCATCATTTACATTAATTACTAAAGTCAACAATGAAAACAATTTCTTTATTTCTTTTCTTCTTTATAAATTTAAAATATTTATACAATTTTTCCTACATCTCACAATCATTACATACATAAGTGAATAATTTCACATCTCAAACACTCCATTTACATGATCCCCAATCACAGTTCATTATTTCAGGCAAAAAAAAATCACAGTATTATTAAAACACTTAAATCTCATTAATCTCATTTCAAAAGCAATTTCATTTTCCAAATATCATTTTATTAACAAAATGCACTCCCAAGCAGGCCCCAAAGTCATTAAATTTTTAATGAGAAGACTTCTACATTACAAAAAAAACACAAGAATAGTATCATTTTCATTAATGCATATACTGCAATGGACCGTATACATACTTTAGCCTTTTTAAATAAAGTAAAAAAAAAAAAACACAAAATCATTGTGGCCAAATGACGGAAGAAGCAACCATTGTCCTTAGCTTGACAAAAGACTTCCATGTCAAGAAAATATATTCACTTTAGTCCACAGCATTTGTCAATAACTCAACTCACGTATATGTCCCATCTTATATAACGTGCTTCTTATCATAGCATCACTAAACCACGACACTGTCCCGATAAATAGTAAGACAATGATGGTTTTACTGCTGCCAGCCATACTGTTGTTGGTTGCGGTTTCCACTCATCATGTTTGAACCACGACCGACGGCTGATCCACCATATGGACCACCTTGGGGATAATTTGGTGCTCCAACTCCATAGCCACTTCCACTACCACGAGGACCGGCACCTGGCATACCACTTGACCCGTAAGGTGCTCCCCGGCCTTGAGTAGGATATGGCCCACTTCCGTAACCACTAGCGCCACCTTGACCACGATTTGGGTGATTGTATCCGCCACCAGGATTCCCACCCGGAGGGTATCTTCCAGGCCCACCAGAGGGACCTCGAGGCTTCCCGTAGTGATGGCTAGGCCCAGCAGCAACCGGAGGTTGAGAGCCATGCATTGGTTGGTTAGGCCCTGGCCGCATTTGGGCATGTGGTTGCCCAGGCTGCTGAATAGGGGGAAGACGGGTGTGTTGCTGTGAGTGCTGCATTTTCTGACGCTTGGCATTTTCTTCATTTTGACGTTGTTGCTGGCGCTTTTTCTTTGTCTGAAACTCGTGAGATGACTCGTACTTGGGTAAACTAAGTCAGGTACAAAATTAGTTCATTAGTTGAAAAAAATATATTGAAGGTATATATTGACTAGAAAATCTGGCCAAAAAAACAAAGACTAGAAAATGAGTTAGAAAAGAGTGTGAAAGGGAAGTATTAGAAGGACATTCTTCCAATCATATCAGAATCGTTGTCCTTTTTTTTCTTTGTAGGAAATACTATATAGCAACAGAAAAACCCAAAGAGCAGACTGCAAATGGGCAGTCATACCTCTTCGGATCGCATGGCAATGGATCAGTCCAGAAGTACTCGGCATCAAGTGCGTCCTTAGCAGTAATTCTCTGAAGTTGTAAACAAAAAAAAAATGAAAAACAGAACTTATGGTTCAAATTAAAGACAAAACTATTCATCAGAAACCTATGTAGCATGGACACTGACACGGACACGGACAAAGCGACACGTCAAAATCTCAAAATTACGCGACACGACACGGCATATATTTATATATATAAATAATTAAATATTCATAATTTTTAATTAAAAATTTTAAAATTACAATTTTTATTCATAATATATATCATATGTATTATTATTTTCTCTTGTCTATCATGTTAAAGTCTCAAAAAATTAATTTATATTCTTAAATTTATGAATATGTGTCGTATGGATGTCGTACGGGTGTCGGACACTGACACAGTGACACGCTCTCAAAATGAAGTGTCCATGCTTCATAGTCAGAAACTTTTATCATTAATATTACACCAAAAACAAGTAAAACTGTAAAAGGCATATCTACGTACTTCAGTTTTGAAAATGACATAATGAACGTTCCCTTGTCAAATTTTCCTCATACCAACATAAAGCCATTAATTCTTTAATTTTCAATAAACTTTACCACTTTGATCACATAACATAAGCTTCTTTTAGACGCACCAGAGTATAACATTTTTATCATATTGTAGAAAAGATGGTTGCTAAACAAAACAACATACATGTGTGTGTAAAGAAGAGAAAGATAATTCTGGAAACAGCATCTTAATCATCTAGAATCAGCTCAAAACTGAGGGTTGATATAATACCTGAGCAGGATCAAGTGTCAGCATCTTCTCCAACAATTCTAAAGCATGACGGTCAAAACTGTAAAGCAAACATGAGCGGGAAAAGCTACTTAGATAATATACAATAACTTGACATGCAGCATAAGTGATCACTGATGATCATAGTGAGACACTCACTGTCTGAAAATTTCTCTCAGCCGTCTTTTCATTGGTCTTGGCTTAAATTGATTATACCACGGGGACTTAGAAACCCCAGGCCAGTTCACCTCGTCTGGCGCTCCACACAGCTCAAATATTTTATTTAGTTGTTCTGGCTACAATATTTACAGAAAAAACAAGAATTGCAATTAAAGCTGTATCAAAATAATTACCATTTTGTTTATTTTATGGGAAAAATAATTACCATAAAATAATACACTAATAAATCAAGAATGGAAATGAAGTTAAGACAGCTGAATTTTTTAGAAGAGGAGGAAATGAGCAAATTAGTGCCAGTAATCAAGTTACAAGAATTTGCATGCCATCTAACATTCTAAAGAATGATGTAGAAATCATTTTTTTGGTAGTACACATTTATTACAATTATGTAAACATCATTAGTTTCATGAAGAAAATGAACATTTTATATGGGCAAAATCCAGAATCTGGAATCATTATGATGAAACCAAAATGTCAATCTACTGATAGGAAGAGAAGAGATGCTTACAATAAGCCAAAAGAAACAAAAACAAGCGCAACAACTATGACTACAACAATAACAACACCCATACCAGAGCAGGTACTTAGAATAGCCAGAAAGAGAGTAAAGAAACTTGATATTCCCGGACAATAACTTGATGCGTTGACAATATAGAAGGTAAACAAAACAAAACTTGACATTCCCTAACAATAATGTATTGCCTACATAAAGTAACACTTCATTCACTCACAAGTGTGTTTACTTTGGTATCATGTCCATGCATCCCAATCAATCAACCACTCAAGAAAACTACAAATTAAACAAATCTTATGTCTAGAAATATCAATAACCTCATCTTTTCCAGGGAAGATAGGCTTGCCGTGAAGAAGCTCAGCAAAGATGCACCCAACAGACCACATATCAACAGCTGGGCCATACTTTGTCGTTCCTAGCAGTAACTCTGGGGGTCTGCATACAGAAAGACAATCAATAGGAGCAATTGCAAGTTTCTTAACCACCCCCCTTTTGCCTGTATCAAGACTCAAGAATGACTATGAAGTCACAACATTTACCTGTACCACAAAGTGATAACCCGATTGGTAAGATTTGCATTGTGGTCATTAGAAAATGATCGTGCCAGTCCAAAATCTGCAAGCTTCAGATTACCTTCATTGTCTATGAGGAGATTAGATCCTGCATCAAAAGAAGAAAAAAACGAAATAGGCATGTTATATTCAAATATATATATATATAGGAGAGAAAATCTTGCTATTAATACAAACCTTTTATATCACGATGAAGTACTTGATTTACGTGACAATAGTGAAGCCCTGTTAACAGCTGTCTCATGTAACACTTGAGCCAGAAAAAGCACGTCAGAAAATGCTAAAATGAATTATATTTGAAATAATACATATCTACCGTAATACCTTAATCTGGGGAACCGTAAATCTCATCCCAGGTCGGTCTGCAAGACCAGTCAAATCATGGTCCATGTATTCAAAGACCATATATATACCTCCTTTATATTTATTACCATCTGTAATAATAATAATAATAAAGGAAAAAAGACAAAAGCAGATGAAGTAAGATACTGTGTAACTAAGAGACTAAAAAAAGAGAGCAGAAAGAATTATAAAGCAAACTATAAACTGCTGCGTTAATTGGTAATGAAATAATCAGCTAATAGTGAATATGAAAACCTGGCCTCCCTTGTTCATCTTTCTCAGGGCCTGGGGAAAAAAAAAGGAATATGTCATTTTACCACCAAGGGCAACAAAATAACTATACAATTTTAGATATTTAATAACTTCACCTGGAGAAGTCACAATTTCTTTCAGCTTAATAACATTCTCATGGTGTAATTTCTTTAGAATTTTGATTTCACGTATAGCAGTTATAGGAAACTGCAGCAACAAAATTTACAGCAAAACTTCAGGAGAAAGCTCAAAATACAAAGATTAGAAGAGCAAAAATACTTTTTCAGAAAGGTGATCAAAGATATACCCCCTCTCTTTCGTTGTCCATTCTTATTTTCTTCAGAGCAACAATTTCCCCTGTTTTGATTTCTTTAGCCATGTAAACTTGACTGCAAGCACAAAGCTAGTAATTAGCCCCTTCTTACAGTATCAGCAACAAAGGGAACACCAAGAAACAAGATTTTCAGGAACAGAAAATAGAATAATAATCTCTTCCTGAAGGCTCAAATCTTTTAGCATATATCTTAAAAGCAGGTGTCCAAGTGTGTATATATGTGCACACATGTGTATGTATATATGTTGCAAAGAAAGCATATAAATTTCTCAAAGAGGAGGGTAAACAGCAAACTAAAAAGATTACCAAAATTCTTTCGCTACTGCAGAGAATAGCATGGTCAACCAATAAATGCTAACACAAGACTTTTATGTCCTACACTACCCTGCCTTGCAATTTTCACACCAAAAACCCAAAGCACTTTGACAGCACGGATTGGTTCATTTGGTTACAGTGATCCAAATTAGGCCTTCACACCCACCTCCCCCCAAAAAAATATGCAACTGTTGAAACCCCCTCCAAGGTAGTACCACTTGATAGTCAATTGTCCAATAAAGAGGTCCCTTGGTACCTAGGGGCTAAGGGCTATCAAGTAGTACTTTGCAAGCATAGATTGACTCATTTAGCTAAAACAATCCAGACTAGGCTTTGCATCTCCATATCCAACAGGTAGTACCACTTGATGGTCAACTTCGCCAAAGAGATCCCTTGATAACTAAGGTCTATCAAGTAGACTCCTTCAGGAAGAAAGGTCCTTGGAGGTAATCCTCTAGGTTAGACCTTTGTCTATCCCTCTGGTATCTCAAAAATATTGGCTTCTTGACTGACAGGCTTGGACTAATCTATTCTCATTATCAATTTATAACCAAAAAACAAAAATAATAAAACAACCCAAATCACTTTTTAATCATGTTCCATCATAAGTAATTGATGCTTCAAATCTGCAATTTCTAGACGTAATACAGTGTAATTTATATTTACCACTAGTGGTTAAGAACTTAAATGCTTGGTAATAAATATAAGACTATCACAATTATTTCCCAAAACCAATACTTAAAAAAAAAAAAAAAGATGGCCCAGTGCACGAGGCTCCCAAAACCAATACTATTTAGAAAAAAAAAATGATAGAAAAAGAACATAAGCATGGTTATAAGATCAAGATCTTAGATCATAGAATTGTATAAGATCATGACCAGCTCGTATGGAGGATTGCAAGTCTATAAGATAAATTGCAATTTGCATTGCAAGATTGTAAGATAGTAAAAAAAAAAAAACGTGGTGGATATCTTGATTATAGCTTGTAGATACTTAATTTCCACAATCCACACATATATCATGTTTGTGAGGAAAAATTTATGCATTAAGAATCACTGTGGTCTGTGATGGTATGAGAGCTGAAACCAATGTGTTTCCTCAATATATTTTGCATCTCCCGACCTTTTGCAATATCTCAATCTCAATAACCTTAACATATGGTAATTATTCAAAAGAGAACCAAAAGAAACCGAAAAGAAAAAAGTTCTGAACAAAAAATGGGTAACAATGTAATTACAAAGGATTAGTACTCTGTAACCCACTGCTCTATTGTAGTATTTATAACCAAAAGACTATTAATCTCACTAAACAGCAGAAATACAGAACAAAACACTGACAAAGATAACAGGATAACAGTAAACAAAAGGTGTATCTGTCTTTCAAAAGGCAGAATCTCTAGAAATGATACAAAAATTATCAAGGTTTAGATAAGGAATGTATCAAGACCTCCAAACAAACTTGCTTAAAGTTACCACAATTATGCAGGTTCGTTCATAAGCAATTTCTAACATCTAGAAATGCAATTAACACAAATGCAACTAAAATTAAATTTTGACTGAAAACAGATTAACGTATATGGAAAATTTTTTTAACAAAACAAGCCTTCTAGAAGCCTACAAATATTTGTGATCAAAGGATTGAATCATTGAATACTCCATCCTGATAACAAGCCTTATGTAAGTGTGAAACACAGTTATCAGGACTGATTTCTTCATTATACTTAGCTTAACTATATGAACCAAATCCAACATGTTTGGCTTCAAGAAGTTTAATTGGTTAGCCATAAAATCCCGGTTAGGTGCTCTCATTTAAAAGTGAAAGCTTAATACTGAGTGCTTCATGGATGATATAAATGGACTTAAAGCAAGACTTTTTGTCACAACTCTGAACCCCACACAGTATTGTTTTTCAGTGATTAACTGATTATTACCCTATGGCCTACATGATTATGTGTGAAAGACCTGTAAGTGCCACTAAAGTTATATGGAGGCTAAAGCTTCTATAATAGACATTTATACAACTATAAACTACCAGCAAATTAACAAGAATAATTTCATGTGCCACGAATGAAGACAAAAATTGTGATAACTCGGAACTAAGAAAACAGAAAAATTGAAATAAATATTTAAGAAATTCGATTCTCAACCATTGCATAACTAAGAAACGGCAATACAAGAATGAAATATTGAAATTGAATGATAAAAGCAAAAATTAAAACTAACCCATAAGTTCCCTCGCCAATTTGCTCCAACTTTTCGAAGCAATCAACACTTCTGGATCCCCAAGAAGGGTACTCGTTAAGGTTCAATTGCCCAGGGGCAGCAACAGCCATTGCTCTTTAACCCCAAATCCTCTCGTACTTCAAAAAGAAAAGCAGCCAATTGAGATCAGCAAAAGAATCGAAGGTGAACTAGGGTTTTTCAACCAAGAGAAATGAAGTATGAATCATACCAAAGGATTTCCCACCAACGTCAGAGACAAATAGGGAAGCAGCACTACAAGATCGCTGAAATCAAACAAAGTTGGTATAATCCAGGAAAGGCAAACACAGGTGGGGCCAGCAGTCAAATCTACAAATAGATGTTTGTCAAATAATCAAAAATCTTGATTGATAGAAGAAGAAATTGGGAATTTCAAAAAGAAAATATAATAGAAATCAATGCTTTAATGACTGGACCAGTCATTGACCCGATCAACGGCACAAGTCATCGGGTCCTAAGTTCAAACGCTTAGTCAATCAAGACAATTATTGAACCGGTCAAAATAAATATATACATATATAAATCAAAATATCAAACAACACTTTTAATTTCTAAATTAGTAAATTTAAAGCACTTAAATAACAACTTCAAGATTAATGGTACTTAAATAACAACTTCAACACTTTCTCTACTCTCCAAGTTTATGAAAAAGTGTTCTGTTACTACCTTCTTTGTTATCTATGGTTAAACTAAAACGTTTATTTATGAAAGAGCAATAATATATATTCTGTTTTTGAAGATGCACAAGGCATATATGATCGGAAATCCCTGGAGGTTTGAATATAAAAGTTTTAGTATAATGAAATAGAAAGGGCCTTATATGTATAACATCATGTATTATACCATTATAGCATTAAGGAATGGTGTGAAACACTTTATTGAGGATGCCATGAATAGAAAACACAACTACTTCTGAAATTGCCTGATTCATTCTCTCCAAAAATCCATTCATACATCCAAAGTATCGATAAACATGAGTAGTAACAGAAAAATATTTTCTACTTTATAAAAGCAAGTTGTTTACAAATTTATTTTCTAAAATTGCCCTTGTGATCTTTCTATTTCTACAACTATCTATAGTTGAAAAGAAGGACTCAAAGGGGACAAAATTGACATTTGCCTCTATTTAGTTATGATAACATAACCACTTGGGCAACACAGACCCCTTGGGAAATCATTGTGTCTTTCTCTTTAATTTCTCTAAGACTCAAGTCATAACATTTGGCACCCATAAGGAAAAGTTACATCGTTTCAATCTTTAGTAACTTCTTCCTTTAAGTTCCAACCAAAAATGACTCTATGTAGGGCTGACCATATTCACAATCATCACCAATGAAATAGATCACTTCATCAAAATTCATCAGCCTGAATAAGTGATTACTTCATCTAAATTTCATATGAATCATTCTCTACAGAAATCGAACAAAGAGTATATGGTGATAGTATTTTAAATTACACGGGTCCCAAAAATTTCTCATCAATACCATTCTCCTCTAATTTTGGATATCTCCTGAACAGAGAAGGACTAAAAGTACACTAAATTATCCATAAGAGAGAACAAATTACAATACTTAATTCAATTATATGCAAATTTCCCTTTAATTTTGGATATCTCCTGAACAGAGAACGAGTAAAAGTACACTAAATTATCCATAAGAGAGAACAAATTACAATACTTAATTCAATTATATGCAAATTTCCCTCTAATTTTGGATATCTCCTGAACAGAGAACGAGTAAAAGTACACTAGTTTATCCATAAGAGAGAACAAATTACAATACTTAATTCAATTAGATGCAAATTTCCCTCCAATTTTGGATACCTCCTGAACAGAGAACGACTAAAAGTACACTAATTTATCCCTAAGAGAGAACAAATTACAATACCTATAATTCAATTAGATGCAAATTTCTATCATAAAAGAGACTGACAAACCGATTTGTGGGAAATCACAAGATGATACAACCATTAAGTTAATTATTTATAATTATATATGTGATTGCAGTTAGGATGTGTGAAGAAAAGGGAATACCACAAAATGCAGACGAATTCACAAATACACGAAGACGAAGATTTTAAAAGAGGGAATCACAACCTGAAAGAAGCAGAGACGACGAGACTAGCAACTCCACCGTCGACAAGCGGCGTTTTCTGCTTCACACTCGTTGGTTCTCTCACTTGCGGCCTCTCTTCCTTACTATATCGACGGGGGTTAGGGTTTGCGCATGAGAGGAATTGAGGGATGGATAGGGCTAGAAAATTATGAGTTTGATTTATTTTTTTGGATTGAAATAATGTTTTGATTTTCATTAGGTCGGTTTTGATTTTATTTATTTCCACAAAATCGCATTTGTTTACAAAATCTTCATCAATTAAATTATAATTTTGATTTTGATTTGATTTTTTAATAATCAAACTCACTTAATTATAATTATACTCCTATTTAGATATATACCTATAATACTTATAATTATACTTTAATACATATCTATATCTATATCTATATCTTCTTATCTTCTTATCTTCTTATATATATATCTTATATTATATGGTTCCACCCCTTTCTGGTCGTCCATGTTTAAAACTATAGTCTATGAAATTAAAAATAAGAGAAAATTTACTATTTGGTCTCTATTTCTTTACTAAGTTAACAATTTAGTCCCTTATTTATTTTACATACATATTTGCGTGCCCGTTAGGGCACGCAAAGCCCCTAGTATATATATATGGTTCCACCCTTTCTGGTAGTCGGTTTTTAAAACTATAGTGTAAAATAAATTAATTTAAACATAATACATAATAAAATATATATATAAAAAAATAAAATTGCCCCACGTTCATAGAAAATTGGTCCACGTTTATTCTTATGTAAAAAAAAAAAATCATCCATGTTCATTTTCAATAAGTCAAAATTTTTAATTAGTCCCAAATGTATCAGGAAATTTCAAATTGGTCCCAAACTTACTCATTTATCAATATAAAAATTTTATGTAAT